>WEDG01009379.1:0-56400 GCA_017591395.1 Schistocephalus solidus | reverse complement strand
ATAGTCTGGGTTATGGGAACAGCGGAATCGTTAATGTTTCTTAGAGGAGATCGGTGGACTTGCACTATTATCGTATTCCAGTATTCCAGCCGATAAAGCAACGGGCCTGTGGTTCGAATGGTAGGGTTGACTCAATAGCAAAGGTTGCGGGTTCGAATCCAGGTGTCACTGGGATTGGGTTATGACTGGCTGATGACGGCTGTGTATAAAGTGGCCATTGGTCCCTGTCTTTGTCGGTTCCAAATTATTAAATATGCCATGTCCTTTGTGAAAGTACTCTGAGTGCGGGTTACGGGTGCAGCGGAACGTAAATGTTCCTTAAGCAGATTGGTTAGACGCACTTTCATCATATTTACGATCGTAGCGAGCGAAAGCAATTGAGCTTTGGCTCGGTGGTGAGCGTTCTATTCATACCATAGGTCGGGTTCGAGATCGGGTGTTTACTTGGGAGTTGAATTTGTTTGGATGATGGCTTATCAATAAATGGCCATTCCTGTATATCCGTTGTTTTGTTGGTTGAAATTATTAACATATGTTGCACGTCGCTATTCTGACTGCCTGTGAGTTATAATCTGAGTTCGGGCTGTTGGAACGTAAATGTTCATAAGAAGATCGGTAGGCGCACTATCATTATATTCCCGATCGCAACCGACAAAACGGGCCTTGGCTCAATGGTGAAGTTTTCGACTCAAATAGCAAGGTCGGTTTCAGATCAGGTGTTACTCTTGGATTGGATGACGCTGGCGTTATGACGGCTAATAAGCAAGGAGTAATGGCGTTTCGGTCTCGTCTTTGTCGGTTCAAATTATTAACATGTGCTACGTCGCTGTGATGCTGTGATACTCTTGTCTGGGTTCAGGGCACAACGAACGTAAATGTTCGTAAGCAGATCGATGACCACGCTATCATCATATTCGTCCGCCGACAAAACGAACGAACGCCGTGGTGAAACTTTTCGACTCCAAATACAGTCCATGGGTTCGAATCTTAGGTGTTCCACACTTTAGGATTGGAACTATAACTGACATTGACGATATGACTGAAGCCGGGCATTCCGGATCTTCCCCTTGTCATTGGTTCCGTGCTCTGGCATAACACACATCGTTAAGATGCCTGTGGGGACCTGAACCACGAGTTCAGGCACAACGGAACCATAAATGTTCCTTCAGCAGATCTGAATTTAGACTTTACCTATCATCCACGTTTCAATTATAGCCGACAAACAACGAGCCCATGGCTCGAACTCGGTGAAAGTTGAACTCAAATACAAGGTCGCGGGTTTGAGATCCCAGATTGTTCCACACTTGCGATTCGGGTATGACGTGGTGGCAAATATTCGGCCATTTTCCGGTCCATGATAACGTCTGGTCCCAATTATCTAACATATGCACGTCTCAACCGGCTGAGGTATTTCTAGTCGAGTTACGTTTAACGGACATTAATGTTCCTTAAACGGATCGGTGAAAGAACCCACAATATCATCATAATTCCCGATCGCGACGAGCAGAGCAAACGAACTCGTGGCTCAAACGTGAGCGTTTCTGACTCAAATACGCAGTCGCGGGTTCGAGATCCCAGGTGTGCACACGCGATCGGGTATAAACTGGCTGATGACGGCTAATAAGCCCGAAAATTGCGCCCATTCCGGTCTACCTTGACTGCTGATCGGTTCCACGTATTATCAACATATGCTACACGTCGCTATGCGACTGCCTGTGAAATACTCTAGTCACGAGTTCAGGGCACAACGGAACATAAATGTTCCTTTAGCGGATCGGTGAGCCACACACTATCATCATATTCAGTCTTCGACAAAGACCGACAAGAACTGACCCGTGGCTCGATAGGTAGAGCGTTTCGACTTCACAAATACTCAGGTCGCGTGTTCTGGACCAGTCCCCGGGTGTTCCACGCGGATTGGATATGACAAGGAGCTGATGACGGCTAGCTCGGCCGAAATAGCCATTCCGGTCTCCACTTGTCTTTGTCAGCTTACCGTATCAACCTTATGCTGCACGTCAGCTATTGTGACTGCCTCGCAGTGCACTCTGAGTCTGAGTTCGCACAGCAGAACGTATGTTCCTAAAGCAGATCGGTAGAGCCACGCACTATCTGTCACATTTCCCGGTCGCACCTTCGACAAAGCAACTTGAACCCGTGGCTCAATGCGGTGAAACACCGTACCAGAGTGAACGGGTTCCGAATCCGGTGTTCCGCGGGGTTGGAACATTTTAAGCTGGCGGCTAACCGGCCCGGTAATTCTTAACGTGGGACACATTTATCAACTTATATGCTACACGTCGCTGTGCGACTGCACTGTGACTGTGCTGTCAGCGGAGTTCCGGGGCACAACTGAACATAAATGTTCCTTTAGCAGATCGGTGAGCCACACACTATCATCATATTTCCGATCGCAACCGACAAAGCAACGAGCCCGTGGCTCAATGGAAGATCTTTCGACTCAAATACCAAAGGTCGCGGGTTTGAATCCCAGGTGTTCCACACTTGGGATTGGGTATGACTTGCAGATGACGGCTAATAAGACAGAAATGGCCATTCCGGTCTCCCTTGACTTTGTTGGTTCCACATTATCAACATATGCTACACGTCGCTATGCGACTGCCTGTGAGTACTCTTGTCTGAGTTCCAGGCCACAACGGAACATAAATGTTCCTTTAGCAGATCGGTGAGCCACACACTATCATCATATTCCCGATCGCAACGGACAAAGCAACGAGCCCGTGGCTCAATGGTAGAGCTTTCGACTTAAATACCAAAGGTCGCGGGTTTAAATCCCAGGTGTTTCACACTTGGGATTGGGTATGACTGGCTGATGACGGCTAATAAGCCAGAAATGGCCATTCCGGTCTCCCTTGTCTTTGTCGGTTCCACATTATCAACATATGCTACACGTCGCTATGCGACTGCCTGTGAGTACTCTAGTCTGAGTACCAGGGCACAACGGAACATAAATGTTCCTTTAGCAAAATCGATGAGCCACACACTATCATATATATATATATATATATATATATATATATATATATATATATATATATATATATGAGAAGAAGAGCGATCCCGGGAACCATGGTTTTATTGTCCTGACGTTTCAAAATCAAACAAGATTTCATCGTCGGAGGTAAATATTGTACCGCGCCTCATAGTATTTATAGGTGGTAACATTTCGGCTAAGACGGGATTACTAAGGTTTTTTTGAATTTGCGTAGTGGAGGGGACGGTTTGGGGGTGGAGATTCTCAGTCATCATGCTGCTTTATGAGCATGGTGGTTTTTCATTCTTGGCGATCATCCTTTGCCTGTTCACTGAGTCCATGGTGGGCTGGGTAGGGCGGGTGATGGCTTGTTCTCAATCTGGTTGGGGGCCGGAATTCGCACGTTGGCAGTAGTTGTCAATACCCTCATCGACCGTAGCTGCCGCCCCAGGCTGTTAATCTTGGTTGCGATCGCACCTCCGTGTGTATTTGCACCTGCCGGATAAGTGGTTGAGCTGGCCAAAGCGATTACTGTTCTTTCGTCGGGTCTGGGTTGTGTTGCGATTGCGTGCGTGTCCGCCATGGACTCACCCATGTTCGGATGCACGTTAGGCCCATGTTCACGTTGGCTCTTTCGATCATTGAGCTGCGTCCGGAGGGCTTGGTAGGCCGTAGGAAGCGTCACACAACGATTGATGGAGGTTGTTCCCATGTGCCAAGCCTCGATGGTTTTCCTGGCCATGCGGTCACTTCCCCGACCAAGAAGTTCAGCATTCTGGAAGGCGAACGTGTGTCCAGAGTCTGCGCAATGGTCCGCCACCAAAGACAGCGGGTCCATTTTTCTTACCACCCTCATGTGTTCTCCGACCCGTGTTTGTAGACCTTTCTCGGTTTCTCCAATGTAGTTGACTGCGCTGGAATTGCATTGAACCCGGTAGATGACGTTTGTTGTTTCACTTCGGGGCAGGGGGGCCTTAAGCCTCATAACCAGATGTCGAATGGTTGACTCCGGCCGGTGGGCGATGCCGATCCCCATCGGTCTTAGGAGACGGGAGACCGCCTCCGAAACACCGTCAATGTATGGACGCTCGCCATATCTTTGGCTGTTCGGTCACTGGCCTTCGGCTTTGCCTGCACTGTCTGCTACGTTCGACGAAGTTGCGGGGATACCCGTTGGCCAGGAAGAGGCGTTTGAGGTATCGAAGTTCTGCCTTTCTTTCGCCTGGCTAGCTGCAGTGTGTTTCAGCCCTTTTGTAAAGCGTTTGTGGCATGACGGATGTTTGCTTTGGTAGCTAAGGATTTGGTGGGTACTGGTGGCCTTCCTATACACCGTCGTTTTAAGGTCCCCGCAGGGTTTTCGATGGACGAGGGACGTCTAGGAATGGCAGCTGGTTGTTGACTTCCACCTCCATTGTAAACTGGATGTCAGGGAAAATAGAATTCAGGCTGTCATGAAATTCCTTGACCATATCCCACTCGATGATGACAAAGGTATCGTCAACATACCGAGTCCAGAATTTTGGTTTGTAATTTGCGAAAACCAGGGTCTCTAATTTTTTGGAGAACTGCCTCTGCGATGAAGCCCGAAAGTGGCGATCCCATTGGCGTCCCCTTGACCTGCTCATACATTGTTCCTTCGAAAGTGAAGTACGTCTTCAGGCAGAATTTTAAGAGATGGATGAGATGTCTCCCTTTAACCGTCTCTTTGTACCTGCTCTCGAGCAGTTCGCTGACCGTTTTGACTGCCAGGCCTTGTGGGATCGCGGTGAAGAGAGAGGTGACATGGTATGACACCATCACCACGTCTGCAGTAATTTGCACTCCCTGGAGCTGTTGAAGGAATTGAGTCGCTGAACAGACCGTCGTGGTCGCGTCCGAAGTGAGCGACCGCAAATTTCGGAAAAACCATTTCGCCAGATGAAAGGTTGGCGCACCGCTGCAATGACACGATTGGCCGGAGGGGGATACCAGCCTTGTGTACTTTTGGTAGTCCGTAGAACCTTGCTGCGGCCGCGTCTATTGGTTTAATGGCCAGTCGTACCGACTAAGTAATGGCCTTGTTCTTTTGCATGTCGGCGAGTGTCTTGTCGAGTTCCGTTAAAAGTTTCTTCATCGGTTCATCGTCACATGGCAGGTACGCCTGTCGGTCCTCCAGTAAGGCCTCGGCCTTCTGGATGTAGTCTGTCTTATTCATCACTACTGTGGGAGCGTCCTTTGTCGGCTGGCAGAATCACGATGCTGGTGTCAGCCCTCAGTGTCTTAAGAGCACTCTGTTCCGCTCTGAAATGATTGCACGTGGTTTGTGCGCCATCACCAAAGAGGTTATCTGCTGCCGAATAAAGGTGCTTTGTTTCGTCGGATTCCCCGGTTTGTTTGAGAATCGACTCGACAGTGGCCACGAGATTTACCGGATCGGCGTCTGCGATGTTAAAAGCAGGCTTCATGACTCAGCACTTTCAATTGTTGCGGGCGACAACTGCTTCGATGACATATTGTGCACCAGAACTTCGTTCTCTTCTTGAGATGAAAGGTTATATTTCGAAGCTTATCCGCCAGCTCCGCATCTCTCGTTGCTCGTAGTTCTCTGGCCCGTTTATCAATCACCTGCTGCAGCAGCCTGACTCCGTCCTCGCCAATTAGTTCAGCGCACTGTGCAACCGCTTGGTTCAAAACCCCATTGTATTTGCGCAGTCGAAGATGGCAGTCTTGGAGGAAACACCGAATCATTCGTCTGCTATGTTTAGTGTCACCCACCTTTTCGCCAGACTTGTGTTCACCGGTGGCTTGTAGGGACAAGCTTTTGGAAGCACGTGATTGTCAAGGCATCTGTGGAGGAATTGAATTTGCGCGTACGCTGATGACAGACGATGGGCAAATATTTCCCAACGTCGGGCTGACTCAAACGCTTCGCGCCCGAAAATATTGTTAATAGAAGTGAAGATGCGCGTTCCCTGAAATAAATGAGAAGAAGAGGCGATCACGGGAACGATGGTTTTCTTGTCCGGACGTTTCAAAATCAAACAAGATTTCATCGTCGGAGGAAAATATTGTACCGCGCCTCACAGTATTTATAGGTGGTAAAATTTCGGCTTATACGGGATTACTAAGGTTTTGAATTTGCGTAGTGGAGGGGACGGGTTGGGGGTGGAGATTCTCAGTCATCATGCTGCTTGATGAGCATAGTGGTGTTTCATTCTTCGCGATCATCCTTTGCCTGTTAACGGAGTCCGTGGTGGACTGGGGAGGGCGGGTGATGGCTTGTTCTCAATCTGGTCGGGGCCTGAATTCGCACGTTGGCGGTAGTCGTCAGTACCCTCATCGACCGAAGCTGCCGCCCCAGGCTGTAAATCTTGGTTGCGATCGCACCTCCGTGTGTATTCACACCTGCCAGATAAGTGGTTGAGCTGGCCGAGGCGATAACTGTTCCTTCGTCAGGTCTGGGTTGTGTTGCGATTGCGTGCGTGTCCGCCATGGTCTCACCCATGTTCGGATGCACTTTAGGCCCATGTTCACGTTGGCTCTTTCGATCATTGAGCTGCGTCCGGAGGGCTTGGTAGGCCGTAGGAAGCGTCACACAACGATTGATGGAGGTTGTTCCCGTGTGCCAAGCCTCGATGGTTTTCCTGGCCACGCGGTCACTTCCCCGACCAATAATTTCAGCATTCTGGAAGGTGAAAGTGTGTCCAGAGTCTGCGCAATGGTCCGCCACTAAAGACAGCGGTTCCATTCTTCTTACCGCCCTCATGTGTTCTCCGACCCGGGTTTGTAGACCTTTCTCAGTTTCTCCAATGTAGTTGACTGCGCAGGAATTGCATTGAACCCGGTAGATGACGTTTGTTGTTTCACCTCGGGGCAGGGGGGCCTTAGGCCTCATAACCAGATGTCGAATGGTTGACTCCGGCCAGTGGGCTATGCCGATCCCCATCGGTATTAGGAGACGGGAGACCACCTCCGAAACACGGTCAATGTATGGCAACGCTCGCCATATCTTTGGCTGTTCGGTCGCTGGCCTTCGGCTTTGCCTGCACTGTCTGCTACGTTCGATGAAGTTGCTTTGATACCCGTTGGCCATGAAGAGGCGTTGGAGGTATCGAAGTTCTGCCTTTCTTTCGCCTGGCTCGCTGCAGTGTGTTTCAGCCCTTTTGTATAGCGTTCGAACACAACTGCGTTTGTGGCATGACGGATGTTTGCTATGGTAGCTAAGGATTTGGCGGGTACTGGTGGCCTTCCTACACACCGTCGTTTTAAGGTCCCTGCAGGGTTTTCGATGGACGAGGACGTCTAGGAATGGCAGCTGGTTGTTGACTTCCACCTCTATCGTAAACTGGATGTCAGGGAAAATAGAATTCAGGCTGTCATGAAATTCCTTGACCATATCCCGCTCGATGATGACAAAGGTATCGTCCACATACCGAGTCCAGAATTTTGGTTTGTAATTTGCGAAAACCAGGGTCTCTAATTTTTTGAAGAACTGCCTCTGCGATGAAGCCCGAAAGTGGCGATCCCATTGGCGTCCCCTTGACCTGCTCATACGTTGTTCCTTCGAAAGTGAAGTACGTCTTCAGGCAGAATTTTAAGAGCTGGATGAGATGTCTCCCATTCACCGTCTCGTTGTACCTGCTCTCGAGCAGTTCGCTGACCGTTTCGACTGTCAGGCCTTGTGGGATCGCGGTGAAGAGAGAGGTGACATAGTATGACACCATCACCACGTCTGCAGTAATTTGCACTCCCTGGAGCTGTTGAAGGAATTGAGTAGCTAAACAGACCGTCGTGGTCGCGTCCGAGGTGAGCGACCGCAAATTTCGGAAAAGCCATTTCGCCAGATGAAATGTTGGTGCACCGCGCAATGACACGATTGGCCGGAGGGGTATACCAGCCTTGTGTACTTTTGGTAATCCGTAGAACCTTGCTGTGGCCGCGTCTATTGGTTGAATGGCCAGTCGTACCGACTTAGTAATGGCCTTGTTCTTTTGCAAGTCGGCGAGTGTCTTGTCGAGTTCCTTACAAGTTTTTTCATCGGTTCATCGTCACATGGCAGGTACACCTGTCGGTCCTCCAGTAAGGCCTTGGCCGTCTGGATGTAGTCTGTCTTATTTATCACTACTGTGGAGCCTCCTTTGTCGGCTGGCAGAATCACGATGCTGGTGTCAGCCCTCAGTGTCTTAAGAGCACTCTGGTCCGCTCGGGAAATGATTGCACGTGGTTTGTGCGCCATCACCAAAGAGGTTATCTGCTGCCGAATTAGGTGCTTTGTTTCGTCGGATTCCCGGTTTGTTTGAGAATCGACTCGACAGTGGCCACGAGATTTACCGGATCGGCGTCTGCGATGTTAAAGCAGGCTTATGACTCAACACTTTCAATTGTGCAGGCGACAACTGCTTCGATGACATATTGTGCACCAGAACTTCGTTCTCTTCTTGAGATGAAAAGGTTATATTTCGAAGCTTATCCGCCAGCTCCGCATCTCTCGTTGCTCGTAGTTCTCTGGCCCGTTTATCAATCACCTGCTGCAGCAGCCTGACTCCGTCCTCGCCAATTAGTTCAGCGCACTGTGCAACCGCTTGGTTCAAAAACCCCATTGTATTTGCGCAGTCGAAGATGGCAGTCTTGAGGAGCACCCGAATCATTCGTCTGCTATGTTGTGTCACCCACCTTTTCGCCAGACTTGTGTTCACCGGTGGCTTGTAGGACAAGCTTTTCGGAAGCACGTGATTGTCAAGGCATCTGTGGAGGAATTGAATTTGCGCGTACGCTGATGACAGACGATGGGCAAATATTTCCCAACGTCGTGCTGACACAAACGCTTCGCGCCCGAAAATATTGTTAATAGAAGTGACGATGCGCGTTCCCGGAAATAAATGAGAAGAAGAGGCGATCACGGGAACGATGGTTTTCTTGTCCGGACGTTTCAAAATCAAACAAGATTTCATCGTCGGAGGTAAATATTGTACCGCGCCTCACAGTATTTATAGGTGGTAACATTTCGGCTAATACGGGTTTACTAAGGTTTTTGAATTTGCGTAGTGGAGGGGACGGGTTGGGGGTGGAGATTCTCAGTCATCATGCTGCTTGATGAGCATGGTGGTGTTTCATTCTTCGCGATCATCCTTTGCCTGTTCACTGAGTCCGTGGTGGACTGGGGGAGGGCGGGTGATGGCTTGTTCTCAATCTGGTCGGGGGCCTGAATTCGCACGTTGGCAGTAGTCGTCAGTACCCTCATCGACCGAAGCTGCCGCCCCAGGCTGTTAATCTTGGTTGCGATCGCACCTCCGTGTGTATTCGCACCTGCCAGATAAGTGGTTGAGCTGGCCGAGGCGATAACTGTTCCTTCGTCGGGTCTGGGTTGTGTTGCGATTGCGTGCGTGTCCGCCATGGACTCACCCATGTTCGGATGCACTTTAGGCCCATGTTCACGTTGGCTCTTTCGATCATTGAGCTGCGTCCGGAGGGCTTGGTAGGCCGTAGGAAGCGTCACTCAACGATTGATGGAGGTTGTTCCCGTGTGCCAAGCCTCGATGGTTTTCCTGGTCACGCGGTCACTTCCGCGACCAAGAACGGGCCAACGGGTATCCCCGCAACTTCATCGAACGTATCAGACAGTGCAGGCAAAGCCGAAGGCCAGCGACCAAACAGCCAAAGATATGGCGAGCTTATCCATACATTGACGGTGTTTCGGAGGCGGTCTCCCGTCTCCTAAGACCGATGGGGATTGGCATCGCCCCCCGGCCGTAGTCAACCATTCGACATCTGGTTATGAGGCCTAAGGCCCTCCTGCCCCGAGGTGAAACAACAAACGTCATTTACCGGGTTCAATGCATTGAGCTATGCAGGCGAGAGGCCAAGTGAATAAATCCGAATGGGCAGCCAAAACCGAAGTCCTGGCGTGCAATACCTTACATAACTGGTGTATCCGAAGAATTTGCTAGACTAGTGAGCGAATTTGGGATTGGCGTGGCTCACCGACCGGAAGCGACAATCCGCCGGCAACTCATGCAACCTAAAGACCCAATCCCCCTCAACAAAAAATCCGGTGTCATTTACCGGATAGACTGCCGTTGTGGTCGAGCAAATTATGTTGGCGAAACCAGCAAACGGGTTTGCACGAGAATGCACGAGCACGAGCTCGCTGTGAGAAGGAAGGATACACTCTCCTTGGTAGCCGCTCACGCATCCTCGCTAGAGCACGACTTTGACTTTGGCAGCGTGAGAATATTAGGCCAGTCAGACGACCGAATTTCACGCCTGCTGCAGGAATCGTGGCACTCGACCACGGAATCGATCAATAGACATATCGATCTGCCAGCTGCATATCAGGCCCTGCGCGAACAAATCAATGGCGCTGATGAAGATCATACTCGGCAGAGGTGAGTTAAATAAGCAGTGAGCTGTACAGTCTTTAATTCCTTGACGATGGGCTCGCGTAAGAGTTCGAAACGTCGGATGAATAAAATTCTGGCCCCAGAGAACGCCTTCCCGTCTTCTTCTATACAATTACCTGGGCCTCGCATATTCTTGAACATTCGGAATATATATATATATATATATATATATATATATATATATATGAACTTAGCTGCCTTTACGGCTGCTGGCGGGAGACTTGAGAGTTAGCCCCAAGGCACAACGGGACGAGTGAGTCCTGCAACTTCATCGAACGTATCAGACAGTGCAGGCAAAGCCGAAGGCCAGCGACCAAACAGCCAAAGATATGGCGAGCTTATCCATCCATTGACGGTTTTTCGGAGGCGGTCTCCCGTCTCCTAAGACCGATGGGGATCGGCATCGCCCCCCGGCCGTAGTCAACCATTCGACATCTGGTTATGAGGCCTAAGGCCTTCCTGCCCCGAGGTGAAACAACAAACGTCATTTACCGGGTTCAATGCATTGAGCCATGCAGGCGAGAGGCCAAGTGAATAAATCCGAATGGGCAGCCAAAACCGAAGTCCTGGCGTGCAATACCTTACATAACTGGTGTATCCGAAGAATTTGCTAGACTAGTGAGCGAATTTGGGATTGGCGTGGCTCACCGACCGGAAGCGACAATCCGCCGGCAACTCATGCAACCTAAAGACCCAATCCCCCCTCAACAAAAAATCCGGTGTCATTTACCGGATAGACTGCCGTTGTGGTCGAGCAAATTATGTTGGCGAAACCGGCAAACGGGTTTGCACGAGAATGCAAGAGCACGAGCTCGCTGTGAGAAGGAAGGATACACTCTCCTTGGTAGCCGCTCACGCATCCTCGCTAGAGCACGACTTTGACTTTGGCAGCGTGAGAATATTAGGCCAGTCAGACGACCGAATTTCACGCCTGCTGCAGGAATCGTGGCACTCGACCACGGAATCGATCAATAGACATATCGATCTGCCAGCTGCATATCAGGCCCTGCGCGAACAAATCAATGGCGCTGATGAAGATCATACTCGGCAGAGGTGAGTTAAATAAGCAGTGAGCTGTACAGTCTTTTATTCCTTGACGATGGGCTCGCGTGAGAGTTCGAAACCTCGGATGAATAAAATTCTGGTCCCAGAGAACGCCTTCCCGTCTTCTTCTATACAATTACCTGGGCCTCGCATATTCTTGAACATTCGGAATATATATATATATATATATATATATATATATATATATATATGAACTTAGCTGCCTTACGGCTGCTGGCGGGGCTTGAGAGTTAGCCCCAGGCACAACGGGACGAGTGAGTCCTGTAACCGATCGGTGAGCGCCCCATTACCAATTTCAATATTTCCGATCGAAACCGGCAAGACAACGAGCTCGTGGCGCAGTGGGTAGAGCGTTGGACTTCAGCCAAACAAGGTCGCGAGTTCGAGGCTCGGGCGCGGCAGCGCCTGGGTTTGGGTATGGCTGGCTGATGACGGCTAATAAGCCAGAAATGGCTATTCCAGTCTCCCTTGTCTTTGTCGGTCAAGTTATTCTGCCTATGTACTTAGCTGCCTTACGGCTGCTGGCGGGGCTTGAGAGTTAGCCCCAAGGCACAACGGGACGAGTGAGTCCTGTAACCGATCGGTGAGCGCCCCATTACCAATATATATACTGCTAATTGAAGCAAAAATGCGCGTCCCCGGGCATAAGTCAGAAGAAAAGGCGATATATATATATATATATATATATATATATATATATATATATATATATATATTGGTAAGGTGGAACTGAAAAAGACAAGGAAGAAAGGAATGGCTATTTCTGGCTCATTAACGGTCATCAGCCACTCATATTCATACCCAATTGTGGACCACCTGAAATTCGAACCCGTGGCTCAATGGTAGGGAGTTCGACTCAATAACCATTGGTAGGAGCAAAGGGTACGCTAATTAAGCTAACTTATACCATATGCGGACACCAGAGGCCTATCATGTTCATACGAATCTCTTTCTCTGAAGTAATACTTTTCAAAGGTCTACATACACTATGATCCCTACCGGCTGAGATAGCTAGGTGCGTACTATGTGCTTGCGGGATGTAATCAAACGATTTTGATGTTGCTAAGGAATTCCTCCATGTTAATTTTACGAAGTTCATTCATCAACATTCTTCTTAGAACCGAAAAAACCGAAGACGATACACACTCCTTGAGAAACATCCTCCTGTGCGAACTTCGTGTTTACAGTATAGGTGCAAAGATAATATGCATAAAGTCAGAAGATTACCTGTGGTTAGCCGGTAACACTTTCGATTCAATATCTCTTGCCTTTCTGTCAGCTGTGCTAATGTTACCTTGGTCAGTTTCAGTAGATATAGAATAGCCGTTTACTGCTCAAAGTTGAGACTTAACGTTTAACTGCAAATTAACCTTGTGCTTTCATGCCGTAACCTGTGTGCTTGTAGTGACCAAACGCAGGGCCCGTGCTGAACGCTTAATCTCTAGTGGACTAAACTTGCTCTCCGGTGAAATATTTGTGTAAAACGCCAATACTAACTTCAGAAAAAAATTTCCGAAAATCTGTCAATGGAAAGGACAGTATCCACGCGTGTTTCAATCCGCATGAGTGCGCATAAAGCAAGGAGAAAATATAAGGTTTGCCAGAAATACATTAGCGTCAACATCGCTCGTCTTTCTGTAAGCTGTGCTAGTGTTACCTTCGCCAAATTCGGATTGATATAGAACAGAAGTTGACTGCTCATCGTTATGGTTTACTGCCTATAAACCTGGGACTTTTTTTAATCAATGGGAACGAAGCAGCTATTTTATTCATAAGTCTTCCATAAACACCAATTGGCTGCCGTTTGGCACTTGTGAGGTTTGGAAACCCTGTCGTTGATGTTGAAATACTGGCTGTCTACCAAAACGCTCTCAGCGTAACCTTTCAACCCACGCAATTGGCTAGGTAAAAATTGTCTTGTTTTGTTCACCTTGCGCATGATCCACGTCACCACGTCAATTTCCCGACGCAAATGAGAGCCCAAAACAGTACAGGTAAACGGTAAATGGTACCACCAACTGCATCGCGACCTCCGGGAGGATGGTGTCACCATCTGACATTTAATACTTTTGTTTCAGCGCTTCATCAGGGGTAAACAAAAAATGAAATGCATAGATTCAATAGGTCTTTTGTTACTCATTCCTTATGAGTCCATCAGGCTCTGTTTTCATTTTTGCTCTCTTTGAGCAGGAAACGTTCAGTGCTCAGTACCCTCAGGGGTATCAAAAGTATATCTGTCAGCATAACGTCTCTGGTAAAAATGCTTTTTTTTAGAGGGATTGGTCGTTGCCTTGTCTACGTTTATGGAGGAGCAATCTGAAGAGGTTCACTGAAGGTAGTTAAGAGTTTGTTGTTGAAAAGCTTTTGGTGTTTGATTGATCAGTTTGGGGAAATTAGAAGAAATGGAGGGATTAAATATGTGTATTGATTTTATGTTTATTGACATTACCGCTATATCTCATATTTAAAATGTTAAGGTCAATAATCTGGTGTGACTTTGAATAAGAAAGTGAGACCATCTTGAAGTCTTCTGGTCCAGAGGGATCTAAAACTGTATACGTTTCACAACGCTCTGTATAAACCCCAGAGGTCACCGTATTTAGATATGGATCTACTAGAGCGTCTCTGCATGCCCTCTAATAATTGTCAAGAAATAAGTGTTAATATGCAAAAGAAAACTGAAAACTGTCAAAAGAAGTGCAGAGGCGAGTTCCACGAAACCGTGAAGAAGAAGAAGAAGAAGAAGAAGAAGAAGAAAAGGAAGAAGAAGAAGAAAAATGGAAGAATCAAGAAGCGTAGGTCACGAGGTGTGACGGACCGGTCGCGCACGATGAGGCTCAAGATAACCTCAGAGCCTGAACCATCGCCTATTATATTTGTTTTTTTGAAGAATGCGAAAGTGATCATTCGGGTTTATTTCTTTATACGCATGTCCACTAGCTGACACGTGAGAATTCTTTAAGGCACTTTTTTTAACCGTGAGATGACGTCAAAGCTTTTCTAAAGGAACGAGATTATGATCTGTTTAGTGAAATGGATTTACCAGTATTTAACCAAATAATAGCCTATTCGAGCGATATTTTCAATATCATGAATTACTTGAATATATCTATCCAAAAGACAAACGTTAACATATTGACAGGAAGCCAAAAGATAAATGCTTCTAAAGGAAATTTATATTTTTGGTGTCAACGAGACAGAAGATATGATCTTTCTAATATTCGACCACTCGAAGAAATTGTGTTTCATATTCCAAGTGTATGTGACGAAAGTATGGATCAGGTGCCATCATTATCAAAATCATTTGGTGGGTATGTTAAGGGAGTGAAGTCGAAACCTTCTGAAACTTGGAATATTAACTCATACTCTTTCAATTGTAAAAAATATAACCGATATCGAAAAACTAGACAAAGATCTTTTCGAACTGCGCAAAATCGTGTTCCTGAAATGCAATGTGAGAACAAAACGTTGAAAGTTTAATGTTGTTCGGTTATAAATATGTTCCAAAAACATAGTAAAATGGCACAAACTGTTCTCATCTCATTTCCGACAATTGACTTATGCGATACTGCATTAAGTGCCGTCTATTCGATTAAAACAAAATTTAGAAATCCCTTGAATGCATATCTAGATATCGGAGTTGATATAAGCAACAAACTGGAACGATTTGTAAAACTTTCCGTCCATTAATCAGGCACAAAAAGTCAGAATTTTTTGTTTTCGTCTAAAAGTTGAGTATATAACTTTGTTTTCGATTTTTGAAACGGTTTTAGGGTGGAAGACATCCGTCCACTAAACACAACTCTTGAACGTACCGAATGAACCGTTATATTTCGAGCTTTCTCATGCAGCGCCATACACGCAAATGAGAACCCATTAGGTGGCGTTGCGGTAAATCCCATGCAGATTAGGGTAAGAGTTAAGGTTTGGCTTTTGGTTAGAGATAGGACAAGACTGGAGCTAAAGTTATATTTAGGGTAGGTGCTATGTTTAAGGTTACGACAAGTGAATAAGTGCCGGCGAGACGGTCTCAAACAACGGTCATTTAAGCTATAAACTACAAACCTAATGGGCCATATTCCGTATCCCTTAGTCTGGCATGTCCCACTTCAGTCATCAATTTGTCTCTGAGTAAGAGTAAGGTAGGCAAATTTTTTTGTAAGCATAGTTATGGAGGGGCCTAAACAGAACTCCCGAATAAGAATGCCCAGACCACGGGATAAAGTTGGCAATGTACTTATTTCTAGGAAGAAGATATATTTCCCTGCCAAAAAACTGACTTAAATCTATGACAAGGTCCCATTCTGAACGTCACTCTTATCCTAAGCCTTATATTTCCAGTGTACAAACACTCCAACCGTAAGCCTGAACTTAATCCTAACTTATTCTAGAGTAAGCCTTAAACCTAACCTTAGACTTATCTTTCAGCTTAACACTAAGCCTGACCCTTAATCGATCCCGATTTTTTTCCTGCTTTTAGCGCAAACAGCCCTGTGTCGCGGGTGGTACCATTTACCGTATACTGTTTACGGGACCAGGTAAGTCACTCGTCGAATTTTTCACCAATTGGCTGCCGTTTGGCACCTGTGAGGTTTGGAAACCCTGTCGTTGATGTTGAAATACTGGCTGTCTAACAAAACGCTCTCAGCGTAACCTTTCAACCCACGCAATTGGCTAGGTAAAAATTGTCTTGTTTTTGTTCACCTTGCGCATGATCCACGTCACCACTTCAATTTCCCGACGCAAATGAGAGCCCAAAACAGTACAGGTAAACGGTAAATGGTACCACCAACTGCATCGCGACCTCCGGGAGGATGGTTTAATCATCTGACATTTAATACTTTTGTTTCAGCGCTTCATCAGGGGTAAACAAAAAATGAAATGCATAGATTCAATAGGTCTTTTGTTACTCATTCCTTATGAGTCCATCAGGCTCTGTTTTCATTTTTGCTCTCTTTGAGCAGGAAACGTTCAGTGCTCAGTACCCCTCAGGGGTATCAAAAAGTATATCTGTCAGCATAACGTCTCTGGTAAAATGCTTTTTTTAGGGGATTGGTCGTTGCCTTGTCTACGTTTATGGAGGAGCAATCTGAAGAGGTTCACTGAAGGTAGTTAGAGTTTGTTGTTGAAAAGCTTTTGGTGTTTGATTGATCAGTTTGGGGAACTTAAAAGAAATGGAGGGATTAAATATGTGTATTGATTTTATTGTTTATTGACATTACCCCTATATCTCATATTTAAAATGTTTAGGTCAATAATCTGGTGTGACTTTGAATAAGAAAGTGAGACCATCTTTGAAGTCTTCTGATCCAGAGGAATCTTAAACTGTTTTCTTGTTTGCAAAACCCTGTATGATCCCCAGAGGTCACCGAATCTAGACAGAAATCTACTGGATAATATATACTAATAATTGTCAAGAATTAAGTGTTAATATGCAAAAGAAAACTGAAAACTGTGAATAGAAGCGCAGAGACGAGTTCCGCGAAGCAGTTAAGAAGAAGATTGGAGGAAAATTGAAGAATCAAGAAGCGTTGGTCAATCGCAGGAATGATTTTAATGTATCTATCAAAAGGACAAATGTTAACATTTTGATATGCAGCGAAAAGTTGAATGCTTCTTAAGGAGTTTTATTTGGTGTCGACGAGACAGAAGAGGGGTCTTTCTAATTTTTTACCATTCGCAGAAATTGTGTTTCAAATTCCAAGTGTATTTGACGAAAGTATGGATCAGGTGCAGTCATTTTCAAATTCATTTGGTGGGTATGTTAAGGGAGTAGAATTGAAACCTTCTGAAACATGGATTATAAACTCATACTCTTTTAATGGTAGTAATATGTTGGATGTCGAAAAACTAGACAAAGATCTTTTAGACTGCGCAAAATCGTGTTCCTGAAATGCAATTTGAGAACAAAATGTTGGAAGTTTATTGGGTTTCGGTTATAAATATGTTCCAAACTGGGTCAATTGAATTATTTAAATCCACCAAAATACCTTACTAAATAAATAAAAGTCCTGTTCCAAAGGATTTCCTTCTGATTAAAATGTAAACTCAAAACAGACTGGCAAATTACTTCAATGTCAGGGACACAACGATGAGAAAATGTGGTGAAGAAAGCGGATAAAAGGTGTGTCAAATGCAGAAAATCAAGGGGCAGGGGGAAAACTCAATCGCTGCTTAACGACCCAAAGAATGAACGCTTGATAAAGACTGCCAGATCAGAATTGCTGAAGGCAGAATGCAGGACTCCTGGAGGTTGGAAAAATCTCATCAGGCAGCTGTGTGCAAAAGAGCCCGGTGGAAAGTGACAAAATTTAACTTGAGGAAGCCCTAGTTGAGGATTTGGAGACACTGACATCTGAATTGGTTGTACTAGGTGCCAGCAGGGGATCTTCCAGAGAGGCGGAATGGTGCCCAGCAGTGTTGAGAATCAGCAAAGCAATGGTGAGGCCACAGTCAGTGGAATGTCGATGAGAAGGTGGGGCAAAAATTGCGGTTGCAGCAACTCCAACACTTCCTCCCGCCTCACTGCCGCCGCCATCCCCATCCCCAGAGATGCTCTGAAACACCTCCGTGGAGGCAGTCGTCCATTCGTAAGGCGCTGGGGTAAGGTAGACGCTGGGGCTGATGGAGCCGTCGGTGAGGCGACGACGCCTGCCCTGGCGACGGATCATGGCGGCACGACGAGTAAAACGGAAGGGTAGGTTGGCTCGATCATCCTCCGTCGTGCCAGTGAACGTGAAGGCGTTTTCACCCCCAGGATCGCTGCTTCCCTGGGTAGTGGCCATTGGTGAGAGGCCATCGTCCTCACCGATTCGCGCGAGGTCAGAGGAAGTACTGTCTTCCTCCTCCTCCTCCACCGCCGCACTCAGCCCTCCCTCGCGTTCGTCCTCTTCTCCCGAAGGGTCGGAGGAGTTGCCGAAACTCGTGTCTACAAGGCAGGTGGCGCTGGCCGAAAGATGGGGTGCAGGCATTGTCTGAAGCTGGCACGGTAAGACCCGAGACAGCGATGAGCAACGTCCAAAACCGGAGGCATACTGCTGCAGGGCGTATATAGACGAAAAAGTGCTGGTGAAACACATGTGGGAAGGAATATTCGGTAAAGAGACTGTGCACCGAATTCAAGCTTAAAGGAAGCAACCAAGCTGCATTTGTCAGCAAATTGAGGGAAGGTCAGTAAACATACGGTTGGAAGAATATGCTTAGGGAATGGATGAGCACAGATAGTTTACAAGCTAACTGAGCTTAGGTGATAAAAATCCAGACTAAATCAAGCTGAAATGAGTTCAAAGATGCAAGCAGAGATTGGTCGTTAGCCTGATCACCAGCGGAACGCCTGAGATGGAACAGTCAACCATTAAGTTTTTTTATTTTGTCCGACCTGAAGCTAGAACACGTCATTATGGTTCTATGGCAATCCAAGAAAGGGAAACCAACGCACATAAAAGGGCCTCCATGTATTCCTCAGGAAAGTTTGTGAAAGTTACTCAAGCAAAAAAATAACCAGCGGGGGTTTCTTGCTCTTAGCTCCCTGCTGATCAGTTATTGAAATAGGATAAAAACAGCCTGGCGATGAGCATCCCCATTGGACGAACGGCGTCAGAAAATACAAGGCAGAACAGGGGCTGTCGAGGCAAAGTCACCAATAGTAATTAATTCAAACGGATCAATCGACTGAACAGACGCAAACGTGCTCGCCTTCAACGAGCGGATAAAAAGAGGATTATATTTTTGAGGATGATCATGATGGTGGTGGTGGTGGCGGCGGTGGCAATAGTAGTAATAGCATTAGTAGCAATAGAAGTAGTGGTGGTGGTGGTACTAGTAGTGGTCGGGGCAGCACTAGTAGTAACAGTAGTAGTAGTAGTAGTAGTAGTAGTAGTAGTAGTAGTAGTAGTAGTAGTAGTAGTAGTAGTAGTAGTAGTAGTAGTAGTAGTAGTAGTAGTAGTAGTAGTAGTAGTAGTAGTAGTAAACATTGTTGCTTTATTCAGATCAGGGTTAAAGTTCACACCTCATCGGGTGTCTGTTTCACATTGACATCGGCCGTCTGCGGTGTGGGAAGATCGAGGAGGCACGGTGAAGGCGACGGTGGTAGGTCGGAACTACCTGACAGTGCGGTACCTCGACGATTGGGCAGCGGTGACGCCGTGGCGGAACGCACCAGATAGCCCGGATGGAAGCCACCGATTCGGGCGGTCCGCACAGACGCTGAAAGTCCAATAGCAGCAAGACCCAGCATATTCATCCACTTAGTGCGGCTCTGTTCCGAGTTCGCAGCAAAGACAAAAATTAGCCCAGTCATTGTAAATGCGAAACGCGCTGCAACAGCAAAGAAGCGCACATGACTTGAGTTCATGCATGAATAGGTAAATCGATCAGTTCGAGAAATAAGTGGGCAGCAAAGCCCGAGCAGAGCAATTGATTCAGTGGTCGCGTATTAGTAAAAATCAGTTAACCAACATGAAAACGTCGTGTTACGTGACAGAAAAAGCCAAGTTGTATTCAAACGAAAAAGTAACAGTCACTTTCTGGAAGCCGTGAAAGGCTTCTTTCTCCTGGAAGACCGGCCTCTAACCAAGGAAATTGCAAGATAACTGGCAAATTCACCTACAGTATATTTCCTATCTTGCGAAATGTCGACCAATATTTATACTTAAAGAAAGGGTATGTTTCGGTTTAAATACGTTTCTAAATAACCGGCAACCTACCGTGATTGATTTTTTGGGAAAAGGCTGCAGGATAATCAAAATCACAACTCTACTTAAGTAATTTGTTAGAATCGAAGACCAAATTTTAGAATTTCGGTGGACATTTCACGAGAAAGGGAATCCACCGCACATAAATCCTGAAGTCGCGTGAAAATGAAACAAACCAGGCACACGGAATCATTTCATCCGCGTAAGTACAACGTGTCAGCTAGGTATACATCAAGTATCCTTGATGCTATGGGTTGCAATAGTAACCAAATACGATGGAGAACATTATAGACTTTGTCTGTAGTACTTGAACGAGTTTACACTGCATGCGAAACTTCAAGCAGTTACTATTATTTTAGGATGGCACGAATTCTGAAAGAAAAAAACAATATTGCACAGCGTCCAGGGGTTTCTTAAATTCAAGAAAATACTACTTAGTGATAAACTGGGCATACCTAAGGGTAAAATTGATAGATGGGTCACTTTAAAACAAGCAAGGAGTCTGTAAGCTCAGAAAGTCAAATACGAAAATCTACTGGGCATATGGATGGCCTAGAAACCCGTCTGAGTCTTCACAGAATTCACCTATCGAGCCGTTTTGTGTCATTTTTTGCCACCATATTCAACGCCCCTGTCGAGGAGACACAGAGAAAATTAGGAAACGCTGGATTGTTCATTATTTTGACTTTAGGAGAGGGGGAGGGGGCACAACTGTCCCAAGACGAAGTGACAAGTCACGCGCGAAGTGGTGTTCCGGAAATAAAGCAGGCGGTGCATCTATCTCGCTTACTTCCCTCTTCTTCCCCTATCCACTATGGCCCTAGACGAATGAGGTTGGACGCGGGCGCAGTGAATGAACCCCAGTCTGCACGTGCTTCCGTACATTAAATATTATTTGAGTGGCAGTTCCCATGGAAAAGGATTGACAGAAAGACCACATTGAGGAGGGGTCAGTGCTGCCTGGTCTGGTGGAGGCAAAGGCAGCCTTCCAAGTCGCACTCGTAAGCCGGCCGTCATACTTTTTAAGACGCTAGATTTTGCACCGGAGCTGTGAAGCTACGCATATGATCTGCGTTAAAACAGTCTCACTGGCGAGGCTTACCATACTGTCCAACTGGAGAGTTGAGATGAAAATTCAAGTATTCTCGGTTCAGGGTAAGTCAAATTTTCTAGAAATAATCATTCAGTCCATTCGTTTTATCAGTTACTAGCTACGTGCCACTATAGGCACTCCAGAGAAGACTGTAGATCACAGCTCCAACGCAACACGGAAACTCCGTGCCATAAGCAGACTGGGTTGGTGGACGCCTGAATATTCCCGACCGAAAACTATGGGGTGTTACCGTGTACCTCAGCTGGTAGAGTACTTACCTCAATGACCAAAGGGACTCGGCCTCAAGTCTTTAAGGAAAGGGATTGTGGTAAGTTTGGCTGAGGATGACAAATGAATCAGAAGTGGAAATTTCAGTCACCCTATTTTATGCTTTTCAAATATTCCTGCAAAACTTATTTCATTCAGGGCATACAAAAAAACAGGGCCAATAGATTTTAAAAACGACAGAGATGACTTATGTGCCATCCGGCCCCTTTCTTCCGTCCCACCGGAAATAACAACACCCCACAAATTCATGCCTTTTTTGTGCTACATTGCAGAAGAGAGAGAGATTGGGTTTAGGGTTAAGGTTAGGGCTGAGGTGAGGGGCTCCGGTCACGGGAATAAATAACTTGCTGGAATTCGGTGGAGGGTCACCTGTATGGGAGAACATTCCTTTTCCTTGACTTGCCTTGGGGACGGGAGGGCATAAAATTGGTCTTTGGTCTGAATTTTAGTAACGTGGATGACTATAAGTGACAGAACATCCATCGTCTCACCACGTTTTCGTGTGAAATTTAATGTTCACAGTTGTCCTAGCTTCTTAAAGGCATTAACTCTTGCGACAGATGAACTGTAAGCAGATCGGTGTCTTATGCTGCCGAGTCGGACAAAGGAATAAGTAGAATGATTTGTATTATCAAAATCTGAAGAGTGGTTGAGCACGTACTAGCGTCCGGAGTGCGCGTCAGACGTAGGTGAGATGGTGACCCCGTGCAGAATGATGAGGCCTTCCGCGTATTCGTCCTAGGGGAAGAAAGGCTGTGAGGAAGGTCGCATTAAAAACTGGTCGGAAGAAAAAAAGACAGTTTTAAAGAAGGGCTGCTTACATCCGGATGGCGATAGTAGTAGAGGGTGTTGTGCTTAAAGACACACCAACGTTTGACGTACTTGTTGGAAAATGAGCTGCGCTTCTTGAGCCACAGCCAGCCCTGACAGTCACAAGACCCAGGGCTTTGCAGGAGATCCGCTGGGCTATGGGAATGAAGGCAGCATGCATGGATAATCAAACAAAGGATGAGAGGATAAAAAGCACCTGCAAAGGTGCATGTTTAGAGCTACAGGCCAGACGAGGTTAAAAAATCCGGGCTGCAGACTCCCCAGCCCGGTGGACATACAGGCACACCAAAACGCACAAATATTATCCGCTGGATGCAGCCGCATTGGGGAACGGATATGTGTCCTCTCGCCTGAGCTATCATCCCACAAAGTGTCTTCCTCATACGCTCAGATAAGCATGTGGCGCAAATACAATTTCTTCCTTACGATCGCCACGTTTCCCTTCCTTTAAGTTCTAATTACCAAAATAATAGTATTACAGGTGGCTTTTTGCCATAGTTCAAGGGGTACACCTAGCCGTTTCTGATGGCAGTCAAGACCCGATTGAGCTAGACAGCACCAGTGATGTCAAACATGCTGTCGCTTCATGTGCGCGATTGACGGCGACTTATGAACTCTGATGACCAACAAAACTAATTCATTTAGTGATTAATGAATTAATCAGAATGGATTGACGAGGCGATTTATCGTGTAACCAAATATTCCCGATTTTGTTGTTGTTGGTGGTGGTGGTAACACTTCAAGCGCCTATTTGACTTCCGGTCCCGACGTGCGCGTCCTTTTAATCAACATGCGATAAAAACTTCCAGACTGCTGGGGCATGAGCGCACTCATTTCAGACGGATTCCAAGCAAATATAAAACCCAGTACCCCTCCACGCAAATGCTCAAACTGACATTTTCCGACCCCTAGATGAGATCAAGTCACTCATACCCATCTCATCCTTGCTTGAAATGGCTTAGCGTCGGCTCAGTGATGCATTCAGAGGAAGATGATGTTCATGAAACTCAAAACATTTAGGCTATGTAACCTCAATAGGACCTAACTCGATCCACTAGGGGCGGTCATGCGCACTGACCTACTCGTTTGACCTCTTAACTTCAAAACGCCATACTAGTAATGGAGCCTTCAGCATAGCCGTTACGAAATCAATGTCCAGGCAGAGTACTCCTAGCTACCACTTAACAAGCTTCGTAATTTACCAATACCGTACTCATGAACGTGTTTCATTTGCCTGACGTCCAGCTACGCTCTACATTTATAAAGTGACTGGTTTCTGTTCAGCACAAACAACAGCAACATTCTGATTGTCCGATACCACTAACGCCAAACCTAGTACACAAGTCCCCTTCCTATCACCACGAAACTGACGTGATCGGGGTAGACCACATTCTTTCGAAATTTTCATGTTAAGCAAATATCAACTCCTCGAACCAAAGGCTAGAACGCGTAAAAATATGTCTCTTGGAGTCCTAGGCTCCAGTGAATATGGTGGTCCTTTATTACAACAGGCAAGACATCGCGTTTCGTGACATCAGATGGTAAGAATTCCGTAAAGAAGGCGATCTTTGGTCAGCCGGCTAGTCGGCACATCCAAAGATAGTGGATTGTCGAACGGCTTTCAACAAGGACTGCTTGCGAAATAAGGGGACTCTTGAGCTCTGGTAGACCAACCGCCGGCTAAAATCCCGATGACGACAGTCTGACCTGACGACTGTGAACTGTTGTTAGACAGACTGTCTTGCAACCATTACCTTGTAATTAGATTTAGATGGCGAATAAGGTTTAAGGATGCAGTGTTGAGCGGACAAACCGGGTGTCTAACTATCCAGTGTTACTCTTCTCGAAACAATTCACAAACTACTATCGAGAATGAGTGAGAGGGAAATAAAGGTGCAGAGGGTTCCAGTTCAAGGTCAATCAAAGTTCTGACAGTGACACAGGTGCCAATCACCGGGACGAAAGCCAATGACCTAGTCCGGAAGGTAATCCAACTCCACACTATAGAGTTGCACTTAATGCAGATAAGTTAGATGGCACGACCACCGGGGTCTAGTAGGTCAGTACGTGGAAAGGTGGAAGGGGTCTGTGGCTGGTCCAGGTCGCTTGCTTGCAGTTTTCCAGTTGAAGGCCTCCTCTGGAGTGAAATCGTCGAGGGAACCCTGAAAAAAAGAGAAGACAGACAGAATATTTTGCCAGACCAAACTGACATTCGGATATTTTAGTCCATATCACACCCCCCTATCGTGAGAACGAAATATACAGCCATATGATTAGCTTCCTAAGAACGAAGCGTTGGTTGGTATGGTTGAATAAGTCAGTGTTCTTGGTATAATAGGCAAATAGTAGTTCCGTACGTGAGAACACCGGTTGTTCTGGCGGGGCAAAAAACGAACAGACTCACCAGCGTGGCAGGACGACGTCGAGCTTTCCTTCTATCCGTCAATGGTTGTGATGAAACTGAGGCTGTGAACGTCAATACAATATCCCGGAGTTTAAGTTACGAATGAGGAAATCACCGAGATAAAACACGATCTTGGAGAAAAAGCCTGAGATAGAAAGAAAAATTTTGTTAATAGCAGTATTCATAGTGGAATCAGTAGCAATAATTATAATAGTCGTCGTCGCCGTGGTGGTGGTAGTGGAAGTAGTAGTAGTAGTAGTAGTAGTTGTAGTAGTAGTAGTAGTAGTAGTAGTAGTAGTAGTAGTGGTAGTAGTAGTAGTAGTGACGGGAATTGTCAACTCTGCGTTAGGTTACGTCGATATTCAGCCACAATCCAACCGGAATACCGAGGGCGCAAACATGGGCTTGCCACTATGTGGCTGCCCGGGAGCGTAAAAAGACCACGGATGCTCCGTATATTGTCTTACAATTTGAACATATGTTGGAGCAAGCGCGGGTCCCGGTCGCGACCAAAGGGGTATGAGCTAGTGACTTCATGCTATAATGTTTGACCCGGCGAAAAAGATGTCAAGTTCGGCTCACAGTTGACAACTAAAAATTAGTCGGAAGCGACCGTCCTTGTGGCAATAATACTTCCGGAGTACTAATAGCTCGTTAGAAGGTGATCGACGCTGCGAGCTATAGACCGCAAAATCAGTGTAAAACGCAACGTCCATATTCCATCTTTCACCTATGACGGACATAGACCACAACATACGACTCATGCACAGCAAAATTCTGCCATCTGTAGGAGATCATGTGGTCTGGATGGGAGGTTCAAAAGAAGACAATGACAGGAGTAATTTCGGATACAAGTAAAGTCAACCTGCTCTACGGTCGCGAAACTTGGTCAATACGTACTGCTAGCTGGGAGAAGGTAGGTCATAGCTGGCTTTTGCGCATAACTTTTTGGCTTCGGTTGAGGGACGAAGCCTAGAAAATAGAATCCCTTGTCGACCAAGAACACGCCCTGTTGGTGATGCAATGAGAAGTAGCCCCCTCAGGTGGTAAGAGCACGCCACTCAATTAGGTCATGTCTCCCGACCATCGTCCAAAATTGAGCCATCGCCCTGGTGGACGCCTAAAACAGAGGTTACATCAGACCTGGGGAGCATGGTGGGCCCGAAGGTCTTCGAGGTTCCGGAGTGGAACTTCAACCAGACCACGATTACAAAGGGCTTAGCACACGATCACACGGCATGCATTGCGCAAGCTGGTGGTGCCCCAGACGAAGAGAGTGGACCTAAAATGCACTACCTTCGGAAATTCGAATTAACGATGCATGCTCAGACTGTGTTTAACTACCTTAAAACGTTTGTAATTAATGCAAGAGCAGGCAGAATTTCAAGATTAAATCATAGACGAATGCCGTAGAGATACGTTTTTGTACAAATTAGAGAGAACTCGGGTGCCTTAAAGCTATCAACAGCCTGAGCGCGCTGGGTTGAGTTTATTAACGAAGCATGCTCCGACTCTGTCTTCGTCAAACGACTGAGGGCATCACAGTTGAATAAACTTCGCTTGAAAGTTCATTGACGTCGAAATGCAGGAGTTTTAACCTTGTAGCGGTGAACCGGTGTGATCAGTCCCGACTGAAGGCACAACAGGAGCCAGTAACATAAGCCCTCCTCAAAAAATAAAAATACTCTTATCACAAACAGCCGCAGACTTAGTCTTGAAACTCAGCCTCGCCACGGACGATACCACGACGTAGAAATGAGTCGGATAGAAAGAAACATATGCATGCACTCATGTCGTATTTGATACCGGGGCTTAAAACATATGAGTGGTAACAACGAATGAGACAACATACTTATATCTGGTCTTACGGAACGTATGACGTGGATTCCATTGTCAGGTGTGGTAAAACTAAATACCTGAGTGAAAACCAGAAGTTGAAGTAAATTAATAAGGCCGTTAAAATGGCTGGTCAACGACATGCAAATATCCTCTAAATTCTTTCCAAAACCCCACTATCAGTAATTGGCATTTCGCAAATGCCAAAAAATTCACAAGCTATTTTAATCAGGAGATAAGGAAAGTTTTCCAATTTTCATGTTTACATTATAACCAAGATCATTTTCACACAAAACGTGGCGGGTGAGAACACCGCATATTTTGCCTGCAGATGATTTGCGATGAAACAAAACATGCATCTGCGCCGGACCTCTTGCATTTTCAAGTTAAGATCCGCACAGATTTGGGGATGTAGTGGCACTCCTAGGCACAGCCACAAGCCGCACATGCGCCACATCTTGTCTCCGTTCTTCTCATTTCAGCCGTGACACCGAACTGATACCTGTCATCACGCATTCTGTTGGGCACTGGATAGACATCGCCGGCAACAACGGTCGATGCGTCAGTGCCAAAATGGCACAATTCAACATTGTTCAGGACTTTCGTCTTAGAAGCTGTTCAAAGCTCACTCTATAGACACGACGAAGACCCCTGAAAATTGCCCTAGGAAGCAATTAACCTGCAAAACTAATCAGTGCGTTTTCGACTGAAGCAGTCTCAAATGAGTGTATCGGCCTGTTCGCTGACGGCATAAAATTGTAGAGAATTATTCAAAATGCGGGAGATAAAGACCATCTGCAGACAACCTGGAACCGACTGGAGGAATGGTCGATTTGCTGGCCTGTGTCCTTCAGTTCAGTTTTAGTAAGGGAAAGCTAGGCAAACACCTTTTAACTCCCTTTTGGTTACAATAATATGGCAAAATGAAAACGCGTGTACATAATGAATGCGGGACATTGGGTTGGATCCACGTCACTCGATAGGGCATTTGGCGAAGAACTAAGCTAGGCAAACACCTTTTAACTCCCTTTTGGTTACAAAAATATGGCAAAAGTAAAACGCCTGTACATAATGAACGCTGGACATGGGGTTGGTTCCACGTCACTCGATGGGGCATTTGGCGAAGAAATAAGCAATTTATGTTACTGATGAATAGGGAGTAATACATTTATAAAGCCAAACTTTAAGGAAGGAAGGTACATTGGGAAAGGTGTTAGAAACTGATGGCATGTTGGTATGCATCGTTGTATTGGCCAAAATTCCTTTTAAAAATGTCCGTGGGTTGGATCAAGACGATGTCCACAGGAAGAGCAGTTCGTGCCAGAGTCAATCTGTTTGAGAAGAAAATCCTTCTTACATCCAGTCTTGCTACAGTCATGTTCTTTTAGAAAATGTCCTCTAAAACTAGTTGTAGTGCTCATCTCAGATAATTCACCGGACGCAAGGCAACAATCCTGACCCCGCAGTATGCGAATCGCTTCTATAAAGTCAATACGAGGTTGTATTTTGTCCAATAGGATACAGGTCAAGATTGGACAGTTGCGTCTCGTAAGGCACGTAGTCATGGCCTCGAACAGGCTTTGTTGCACGTCGCTGGACCTTTGATAGACGACGATCTCCAGGGTCGGATTGCAAATTTTAATTGTGGTAACAGAAACATCTCAAAAACCTAAGGAAAGCACAATTCATTGAACATTGCAAGGGCGCGGTTGATGAGATACAAACTCAACATTGCGGATAGGACCACTTTGGAGCAATGGAACGATGAATTAGTGAGGGTGCAATCCAGATCCCTTGACCGTCCTGTGGCCCTACCTCTGACAGTGGTGTGCATTGCTGGCTCTAACTATTCGAAAAAAGGTTACTTTTTGGAACATTAAATTGAAGGAGCTAGGGTTTTGATAATGGCTCGTGTCTGCTTCATTAGTTTCGTTGCGGCGGATTTTCCAAAGCTTTATTTCGTCAGCTAACATAGCTATATTGCAGTCAGCCCTACTTATGCAGTCATGTATTCCGGCGAATCGTCAGCTGCAGTTACTGTTGCTCACGCCTTTCTGGAACACTAGCTCTTTCATTATGGTGTACTTTCAGATATTATCACCCAATGAGGCCAGAAATGTGAACCTAGCCTCACTATCCTCCTCACACGATGGCCTACCATCCATCGTCCAGCGTTTCCACCGTCAAATCGAAGCCTCCCTTTGGGCCTATGACAACCCCTCTCATAAATGCGAGCATCCATCCGCGAAACACGCTAAAACCTGATTTGAATTTCTTCGTTGCCGCGTTTGTTTACGTTCCTACCCTACGAATTTCAAGCAATTTACTTAAGTCAGCGTCAAATGTTTGCCGGACTATATTCTGCTGATTATGTGTGGCAAAAAATTGGTAATCTCCGCGTTGCAATAAGTAAGTCGTATCTGGACACCGGACGTAGACATAGGAGGAGGGAAAAGTGAGATAATGTGGTAGCTGCAGCGCAAGGTAGGTGCACGGATGCAGCCCTGCTTCACTCCGTTGGTCACTGCGAATGCCTCCGAGATGTCCCCGTTGTCTAAGACTCGTGCAACAACCCCGTCGTGCAGCTGACGCATCATGTGTGTGAATCGCTTGGGACAGCCAAATTTCTGCATGCTCTTCCACAGCCGTTCGCAATTCACCATGTCGAAGGTTTCGCTGATCCACGAAGGTTTAGTAGAGGTGAGTTTGCATCTCCCGGCACTTCTCTTGTAGTTGGCGGACGGAAAAGATCATGTCGGTTGTTCCGCGGTGTCGGCGGAAGCCACATTGGCTTTCTGTGAACCGGCCCTGCTCTAGGTGACCGTTCAGACGATTGAGGAGTATACGGGCGAAGATCTTCCCGGCGATGTTGAGCAACGAGATGCCTCTCTGATTATCACAGATGAGTCGGTTCCCCTCCCGCTTGTAGAGATGGACGACGATCGCATCTTTGAAATCCCGTGGCACATGTCCTTGGTGCCACATCTCCTGGAAGAGGGTTGGGAGTTCTGCAAGCAGCCGGGCACCGCCATGCTTGTAGACTTCCGGTGGAATTGCGTCGAATACTGTTGCTGTACCGCAGGAAATCTGCTGCACGGCCCTGATGGTTTCTGGTAGGGAAGGCGGTAGATCCAGGTCATTGTTCGTGTCCACTTGTGGGAGTCGGTTAATGGCAGCATTGGAGATGGCTGATGAACTATTAAGGACAATTCTGAAATGCTCGGCCCAGTGCTTCAGAATTTGCAGTATTTCTGTCCGCAGTGTTGTGCGTCAGAGCTGAGCAGTGGTGAGGTCCCTTGGTACAGGGGTCGAAGGTGACCTTAATGAATTTAAAAACGTTTTCATTTCATTGCGGTCCGTATACCCCTAGATTTCCTTAGCCCTTCGGATCATCCTTGCGTCCTTTATCTCCCGCAGCCATTGCTTTACAAGGCGGCAGCATCGGAAGAAGGCTACTGTTGTGGCGTCAGTCTGAATGTCCATTTAGGCTTTGTGTAGTCCTTTGTTATGCACGAGTAAGTTGCTGATGCCGGCGTCATTGTCGTCAAACAAGTCAGGTTTTGACGGCGTGTGCGTCTGAGGACTTCAAGGGCGGTGAACTGGATGACATTTCGCAGAAAACACCCCCGTGTCTCCATGGTGGCGTTATTATCTGGAGCATAGAGGTTCTCCATTTTCTGGGTTATTTGGTTGCTCAAATCAAAACAGTGAACAGGAAAAATTAACAAAAGAGTATTTAACTAACCTGGTGGACACTTACCTTTGGGGCTTTTATCGGGGTTGCAGTAGGAGCCTCATCTGGGAGATTATGAGGCGGTGAACCGTTCAACAATCGACATCGCTGATCACCTTCGTTACCAGCACGTGTTGTTGATCTCGGTCAAGCAGCTACCGGCGCCGCGACCGAGGGTGCATCCTCTTTGGCCTTCTCCCGCGTAGGAAGGCGGAAGAAGGTGTTGGTCAGCAGGAGACGGTGTTCCGCACACGTTCGCAGAAGAAGGAGGCCATTATCGTTACAGCTACCGAGACCATGGGGACTCAGCACGCCCTGCCAGGCAGCGTTGCCTGTCCCAACGCGGGCGTTGAAGTCATCAAGGACAATTAACCTGTTCACCTTCGGCACAGTGACCAGCGGGGCGTGCAGGTCCTCGTAGAATTCGTAGTTCGCTCCATCAGCGCTCGTCATTGGGGGCAGCGTAGGATCTGATGATGGTGGCGAACATGTCTCCCCGAAGAGGCAGGCGGAGGCTCATCAGGCGATCATTGATACCTTGTGGCAGAGAGGGCAGACGTCCCACGATGTCGTTCCGGATGGCAAAGGCAACACCAGTGTTGCGTCACTCTGCCTTTGGCCGGCTGCAGAAGCCGTGAGACCCAGCATTTTTTAGGGCACGTTTTCTAGTCCCTTCATACGCGAGGAGACAAGCAGTGCTGTCCCTAAATAAGGCAACTAGCATATCCCAGACGGCTGCCGAACACTACTATGGGTCGGGGTTTTGTTTAAGTTGGAGAGCAACACAAGTTAGCCTGGGCCGCCTACGGGGTTGCTGTCGCCCCCACCGTAGGACTTGTTGAGAGGGGGGAGATGAAAGTTCGGTACTCAGACGTACCGGGTGTGAAAAATTACACAACACCGGATACCCTCACCTGGTTTATCCTGCCGGTCCTGGTGGTTGCCCGGAGTGTGGCCACAGAGATGATCCCAGCTCCGAGGAGCCACATGTGATAGTTGGGTACCAGCTAGAGGTGGCCACAGGAGCTTTCACCTCCTAAAGGAGACAGTTGGAGTGACCAAATACTACCTTTGTGTTGCTACCCCTAACTAGTACCCCTACACCCCCTACAACCTACACCCTACACACACAAACAACACATACACACCTTGCTTTTGATCAAAATTGTAAATGTATAAATATTAGTTCTGTAAATTTTGCTAATTGAAATCATCTTCAAACGCACTATAGGATGCAGTTGTCGAACATTAAAATCGATACATGAGAACGTACAGCCAGTTAACTAAATCATTAATTAAGCCTTAATTTAGAAAAATTGACTACTCGATCTCAAACCAATCGGAGCACATGAATCCAAATGGCAACTTAATAATGAAGGACGTCCATTTAAAGGTAAACGCAAAATAAATATTTAAAAGTGCTATTTCCTTGAAAAAGATATCCCAATTTGCTTAAATAGGGCAGAAATTCCGAAGACGTGAAACTTTCTGTCCAAAGAGTACACTCAATTTAAACAAGCACATAGACCTTTTCATGCAAATAACTGATTAAATAAAACGCCATGAACAAGGGTTTGCATTAACAAAACTGTTTTGTTGCATAACTTTCTGGCAAACAGCTCCAATAATAAGTCTTATATGCCGTCGGATATATACGTAAGTGTGAAATGCTTTATCGTGTGCTGACAAAACTTTCTGTGAGATTGTTTGAGATGCGGATAGTTAAAGCAACTAGGATCTCACGTTATTTCGCTGATATATACATCACAGTATCAAACGGATTTATAAGGCCATGTGTGGGCAGGTGGTTCATCGACTACCAAATTTGGATATTATAAGCCGATGCAAACGTCAGCAAGTCGTTTTCTGCCTATCAAAAAAATGTTTCGTTAAGTAATTCGGAGATGATGGGTTAGCCCCGCTATATGTATCATCCAGTTGAAAATTATTATGAAGGCAGAGCGCAACACATCTAAAATGCACTGCATGGGAATGTCATTAGGAGTTTCCTCTAGGCGTCGAGCTACATTATCAATTGGCCGGATATGTGGTATTGAGGAACATAGAGCAACGACAGCAAACGGTAGAAGGCATTTATCAGGACTTATATTGAAGCCCTGGATTCTCTGAGGGAAAGCATGAGAATTGTTGCTGTTGTAATGCCATAAATTAGTGAGGTGCTTTTGGTGTTTATAAAACCACTTGGCTGGTATTCGTTACCGCACACGATTCTGGTCCCTTTGTGCTGAACAACAGTGAGTGGGTCTGTGCCCTCTCTCAAATCCAGTCTACTTGACACTTTCTTGACATCGTGTCCAGGTTGGGAGAGTGAACAGAAATCGAGGTAGATGCAGCGCATGTATACTTTCACTATAGTGCATTGCAAGTCACCGTCCTGCACCACCTCCGTTGTGAACCATACGGTGGACATAGTCGAAACTGACGGTCCTATTGTCGTGTGAAGCTGAAGGAAGGGGAGTCTGGCCCAACGGCTCAATCAGGCCAATAGAAATAGCAGCCCATTTGAGGAAAGGACCAACATCAAGCGGGGCCTTAGAGCCTGTATATACGCTTTATACGAGCACACGTTTGGTGTGAATAACCGTTTGGTCAATGCCGTCGCAAGAATCTCATGGCACAGGGCTTGAAACGTCTCGTTAGCACTTGTTAGCTGACCGTGAATGCTTGCTTGGCATCTATCCAATGGCAACTCTCAAGCAAGTGATCCATAGATGTCTTCGAGATACACTATTCCCTGCTCTAACGTAGCCGAAGCGTATAGTGCACGCTTGGATAGGTGCCTAGCCGTTCGACCAATATAACCTGTCCTACAGGAGCAAGTGAACGCGCAAATATACATAAAAAAGGTCTGAAAGGCCAGTCTATTTTTATTTTCAGGGCGAAGAAGTGGCGTGCTTGGAGTTATTAATCTTACTTGAAAATGGGCACCGGGAAGAGGTCAAGTAAGCATTTAGCAGTAAAACTAGGGCTTTATGGTGTTAACTCAAAATTCGCCAAGTAAAGTTTTTAACTTATTATAATTATTTAATAATTATTTAAATACCCTAGTGTGTATGAGCGGGATAAATTTTGGCGCAAGGTGACAATCCGTTTCAGTCCAGCTGTTCGAACACTAGCTGGCCGCACAAGGATGAGACTAGTTAAAAAGGCACACCCTAGACACGGCATTCGAGTATGCTAGCAAACGACGCCATCTTTGGCGCCTTTCAGCAAAGCTGAATAAAAAATGACTGGAAACGATGAATTCAGTTGAGTTTGACCATCAAAGTCGCTCTTGGATGTAACCCATTCTGATTGACTGAGCATGGACAGGATTTTTATCCGAAAGGGGAAATAAAATAATAAATCTAGGGCTATGTACGTTAAAGTGTTACCCATCGACCAATAATATTGCAGGTATAAAACTGACGGCGCTTTTTTCTGCACAGCAGTGCAAGGCATAACTAAAGATTTAACATCAGTTCCCGGGTCATCTATCACCTACGCACGGTGCACGACTCACTTCCAAGGCAAATAGAACCGATTGGTATCATTGGTTCCTCGTGAGTATAAAGACTGCGACCTCACGCTTCACAGAAAATCCGGCGAAAATATCGCCTGAAAACTGAGTTTGGCGGAGTTTACAGGCACCAATGTATCACTGGCAAATAGTTGGCATTCTTCTGGCATTAGCTGTGCTTATTTGGATTTCAACATATCTGGAATTTGTTCACTCCACTGACAACGTTGTCGTTTTTATTGACAAAGACAGGAAAAGAGTCCTGGAGATGATTTTGCCATTTTACAGTAAAATTACGCCGGACAGCAGGTTTGGTCCTCTGGAGGACGCAAAATTTAATGAATATACGGTAAAACCGCTGGCTTATCTCCAAAAATTTCAAGAGCCCGTTTTTCTTACTATGCCGAAATCTTGGTGTTTAACCTCCAACCAAACTTATTTTACCATCACCTCCTTCAACTGAAAAATTCAAATCCCTGGTCATTCCGAATCCTTGCTAAACGATTTTATGCGTAGCTGTTTTGTGGACAAGGATTCAAATGACCTAAATCGATCAAAACTCAGACATTCTCTGCGTTTACTGAGAAACGCATTTAAGGAAGGTAACGTTATGCTTATAATTACATGTTGTTCGATGCTGCGATTGTTAAGATGTCATCAAAGGATGTTTTATGACGTTGACTGTGACTTCCTCGTTCACGAAAAGGATATGGAGAGAGCCAAACTTTCGGCAAACACCTCCACCGAGATGCGTTTAATTGAAACCCGAAGTTGCTATGGAATGTCGAAGTTTGGCTTTCTGTGGTGCAGTGACCCAACCTGGAGACAGCGGGAAAGGCGGTGCCTTGAAAAAAAAACGCACGTTTTACTGAATGGAAGTGGAGAAGTGTAGAAGTGGATTACATGAAAATTCACGAAATATCACTTTAAGGAATGCAAAACTGACACTGAGTCATCCTGTTGCATTTAGAAGACTGTTTAAAGGAATTTACAATTGACATCCCGAGGTCTTTATATGCTTTTACGTCATTTTAAGCTGTGTTGTTGGGACAAGAGCTACATACATCAGCAGTTCTGACTAGTTTACCTAGGCAAATAAGGATACTATTAGCGAAGTTGAACCGAAGAAGGCAACGACTTTACTACACTCCCAGTCGGTTAAGGCTCAATTCACGGTTGTCGTTATTAAATACGTTTTGTCTAGTCTAAAAGTAGTTAACAGGGGCTAACCAATACCATGTACGTAATAGGCTCTGAAAATGAAGCCAGGAGAAGTCAATGGACGCCCACAGCACAAACAACTGACCCTTGACAGAATATAACTACGTCGTACCGACGCACAACGAAGTATTTGATTCATTTGAGGAAGTTAAACTATCAATCGGAGTTCTACAAAATGTCCGATACCACGAAAAGAGAACAAAATAAAAAAGAGTTAAGGCCGATTCATGGACTGTTTAAACGTTTTGAGCACCTTTTTTGAGTCAATTGTCACTGCATATTGAACTCGGATCTTCCGGGATTGACTTTATGTAGAAACACTGCCGTATTTACACAGCACTAGGTAAGCGGTTGGTTAGTCGATATTCTTTTGAGCGGCTCATCGGTCGTGACCAAGGATGCGAAAGACAGTCGTCATATTTGCCTAGAATTCTCACGTACACAAAGGTGTGCCCTGGTAAGAATGGGGAAGAAGCTACGAAGGAACGTTTACCGTTTTTGTTTCACTACGAGCTCCAGTCTATGCATTCTCTTGTGAACATGGTTTTTCAAAATTATCTGTAAATTTTTCTTAACCAAAGTCACAGAATATCTTAAATGACGCCCCATTTCTGTGTGTCAGGTCCTAAGGTTGCATGAACAACTATTGGATTGTCGTTTTGAATCTGTGAGTGCTTCCGATCCCAAGTCCGCTAGTCAATGTGGAAAACTCTTTTGACACACCATCCTCCACAGAAAATTCATATATTCGTTTGATGAAGGCATTTATATTTCCGGCGTATAATTATAGAAAACTGTTTGTGTAAGAATGCAGAAAAAATGCAAGTTTCCTCGCATTTTTTCCAGTGAATCTGCTTTCCTATAAAAAAGGAACAACAACCGACTGAGTTAAACAGATTATATAGAATCGTTCTTATCTTTCCTGCAATGAAAGTGGTGCTTTCCATGATCAGCTAACGAAGTCAACTAGTTCGAAGACTGTTCCGTATACTCTAAAATGTTATGATTGGTCTGCAATGTGTTCCCAAATATACCTATTACCTAATGAGGGACATTTGTGTCCTAGTTATTGGGGAATATAGGGAAACGGCAGACAAGTTTGTTATTTAAGCGGCGGAATATAACGATTGATGTCAAAATTAGCAGTGATCGTTCTGTGAATAAGTCATTTATTCAGGCCCACCAACTGTGCGCATCAATTCATATCGACACCGGTTGTACTGGAAAGGTGAAGTGACTTTCCATACCAATGTCTGCTCTGCTGGAAATGCAAGAAGCAGCTTACCTGTGCGGCTTCACGACACTCGCGCACCAATAAAGGTGCCAGGTACTGTAATTAATGGAGGGCTTCAAAATTGACTGGATGTCACTTTACGTCGAGGGCTGGAGGCAGTGATGTGTCCAGATATCAGTGGTCTTTGCACGCCATTTGATTCCAGGATTACGCAATTACTTACGTGGTTTTGTAATTCAATTAAGCGAGCATATCAATTTTAGTGCACATGGTCCAACCTGCGGCAGCTTTCGGTGTATGGGTGCTTAGCCTACTGGGCTTGATCGATGGAGCGTTTACCTATTGCATTAAAAATTTCGAGCTATACGCAGTAATTCTATCCAAAATGTTACATTAATAAAACATTCATTCGAATGTTTATTGGTCAAACTTATATCCGTCATAATTTGAATCCTCACTCAGACCCCATTTTCTCGTTGAGCTCTATCCATGTGAAAACAACGTTGCATTTTATAACCCTCAAGCGCATCAAACTCTGCATGGTCTTCTATTCAAAATCTTTCATCAGTAAGATATTCAATCGGATGTTTATTAGACTACATTACATCCGTCACAATTTGTATCCTCCATCAGAGACCATTTGGTTAGTGATTTTTGTCCAGTTGAAAATAACTTTACATTTACTAATCCTCAGCCACTGCTTAGGGGCTAACATGTAAACATATGCAGGAATCGACCGATTATGCTTTTTTAAAGAATTGATTAATTTTCATCAGTTCAGGCCACTGCTTTATCAAATAAACTTAATTTCGTTTCTTCTAAATGTAATTACGGTGAGCATCATGATTGCTTATCGAAAAATCTCAGCTCTCGATTGGAACCTCGAAACTTATTTGGTTAGTATGGGCTATAATCAAGATGCAACCTTGGTATCGTGGGTTAGAATCACACCGAGGACACCGATTATCGGATTTCATTGGTCGATTTCATTGTTTAACTCAGCCAAAACACTTTTTCATTAAATGAGAAAGGTAGACATCTGATAGGCATTCGGGTAACTGTATCACAATTGGTAGTTCTACGCGTTGAATCAGGCTTGGCGGATAACTTGCCCAATTATGATTAACTAACGACACCTGTGCATCAACAAATATCAATTTTCCTGATCTAAACTGGCAACACATCAAAGCCGTGGCTCAAATGTTAGTGTGTTGTCCTTCAGGGCAAACGCTCACGGGTTTGAGCCCAGAGCGGAGTACCACCTGGGGTTGGATATGACTATCTGTTGATGACTAATGCGCCAGAAATGGCCATTCCGCTCTCCCTTTACTTTGATAGCAATGTTCGGCTATCTTTAATTCTAGTCGCTGAGTAATTCCAAGGCAGAAAAGAACGACTTAGTTCCGTTAGTGATCGGTGAACGTTCCTCAACGAGAGTTAGGATTTTCATATAGTGTGGACTTTGTTTCCAGTGGCCGTCTTCGATTTGCAACCAAAGCCGCATTTAAAAAATAGAGTTAATGAACGATTCCTGAAAGTAAATTCTTAAGTATTTTTAGGTTCAGTTAGCATTGTTGCAAGCGGAATATGTCCCGCAGGTCCTAATCCACTCAGCTAAGTTTTTTTACTGGGCAGTCTAAATAAGTGGCTAAATTCAAAAGAACAAAAGTCAATCCGCAGACATTTAATGTCTAAGGAGGGTTTTCGCTATGAACAAGTATTGTCCGAGTTAGGTAGATAGGCACAACTTGGGCCGGGTTCTCCTGGTAGCCTATGCATTTTGTTATCGTCTTGCTGCAGATTTTCGGTGCTTCCTGTCATATGTCCATTAGACGCAGCTTGCGGTTGTAATCCTGCGCGATCCCGCTGTTCAGCTGCACTGTTTGGCATTAAGAACGTTGTTCCAGATGACCCAGTCTGCGTAACCCTCCCTGAATTCCTGTCCTCTGGTGCAGACACAGGCGGGTCGAGCTAGATTCAAACCACAACTATGACAGTCCCTTGCCTACTTGAACAGTTTATATACCTGACTACAGAAGGTTCAAGTCAGGCTTATGTCTCGCTGACATTACGTAACGACCATTCAACAACTGTCTGCGTCTGACACGTTAGAACATACGTGAGGTTTCGTCGTGGTAAAATCACTGTAGGTTATTAGAAAAATAGCACTGACTTATAGTTATCTGTCTGTAATTTTAAATTACATGGTCTTTCTGCTCATATGCTAGGGATGGTCTGTTGGACAAGCCGTAAGAGAAAATAACTTGTCAATTGCCGCAACCCAGTATGACCATATGAGATAAGCTTTCTTATAAAATTCCAGGTATTTATTTACTAGCGCAAATGCCCAAGGTACACTCTTTACGAATTGGCACAAGTGCCATAACTGAACGTACATGAGTGGGCCACCGGAATACTGCTTAAACACAAACTTCTATTTTTAACAGCCATGTTTTTATTTAGGTGATCCCATGAACTCGGACTGGCCTTCCTCACCAGAGATAAAAGGGGCATTGAAACCAGCGACTGTTGAAGGGGGGAGGTGTGAAGTTAACATCAGTGACGCCAGTCCAGCCAATGTATGAAGACGTTCTAGCTGCGGAGTGAAAAATTCACAGTCTCATGTCGCCAGGCAACTCCTCAGAAATAACTATTATGCTATATCCGATAGCAAAATAGTGATATAGGTAACCGGGGTCAGCCAATCGGATGTCAATTTGATTTACCGTATAACTGTACCAGTTGCGATATATGGAGCCGTTAGAATCCTCGTGAATTAAAACCTGACCATGAACGAGTGAATAAGGACATAAGAAAAGTGACCAAAAGAAACTCCGTTTATCATGTACGTGCCATTTTTACCTGTCCGCTGATGCACTCAAGTATGAGTGTATATAGTCAGATGACTTAATCCATTAAATTTTTTTTTGTTTTCTTAGAATGGTTACCTGTGCGTTTTCGCACGTCAATTTATGAAACATTCAGACTCGTGGAAATAATTCAATTTTTTTACATGTGTATTCCTGCGGAATCGATGGCAAAAGGGATATGACATTAACAGCTACCATGACGTCGTTTGGAAGGAGGCTCAACCCTTCAGGGTTCTCTTAGAATTGTGTTGACTAAATACCTGTGGTGTCTGAATCGGTGGTCTAGAAATTTTAACTGTAACAGCCACTTTGCTAGTCCGTAGGTCGGCATATCTTTGAGTGATACGATCGGCAGGACAGGAGCACCCTCGTTATGCACTTTTTGGAAACCAGAGAATGGAGAATTTCAATATTTTAACGGTGGTCGTCCGATAATGCAAAGTATTTGTGCATGGGGTATCGGTGTTGTCGGCATTGCGGTGAATTCCGCTGTCGTGAATGCTCACATGACTGAATAGACCCATGCGACGAGTGAATGCGCGAGGACAGTGAGAACAGTGCAGGCGGCAATCTCCGTCTGTGTTTTGGTGCTCCAGGCACTGGTTCACCAGTCTCTGTACGGTTATTTCTCACACAATGGAGGCCAAAACTGTGCCCTGTGCTACTACTTAGTTGCTGCCCACGCCGATTCAATCAAAAGCAAAGCTGCAGCTACTGTTGCTCATGCATTTCTGGAATACTGGCTCTTTCATTATGGTGTGCTTTCAGATATAATCCCCCAATGAGTCAAGAAATATGAACTTAGCCTCACTATCCTCCTCACACGATGGCCTACCATCCATCATCCAACACTCTCGGCCAGCGTTTCCACCGTCAACTCAAAGCCTCACTTTGGGCCTATGACAACCCCTCTCATAGGAGGGATCATCCGTCCTCGAACCAAGCTAAAACCAGATTTGAAGTGTACAGCTGCCGCACTTGTTTACGTCACTACCCTACGAATTTCCAGCAATTTTCTTCACTCAGTGTCAATTTTTTTGGACTTTATTCTGCTGATTATGTGTGGCAAACAATGGTTAATCTCCGCGTTCCAATAAGTAAGTCGTATCTGAACACCGGACGTAGACGGATTAGGGAAAGAGAGAGAGAGTGTGTGGTAGCTGCAGCGCAGGGTAGACGCACGAATGCAGTCCCGTGCTTCACTCTGTTGGTCACTGCGAATGCCTCCGATACGGCTCTGTTGTCTAAGACGCGCGCCACAATCCCGTCGTGAAGCTTACGCATCATGTGAGTGAATCGATCGGGACAGCCAAATTTGCGAATGCTCTTCCACAGCCGTTCGCGATTCACCATGTCGCAGGTTTCGCATATCCACGAAAGTTGAGTAGAGGTGAGTTGGCATCTCCTGCTACTGTTCTTGTAGCTGGCGGGCGGAAAAGATCATGTTGGTTGTTCCGCGGTGTCGGCGGAAGCCACATTGGCTTTCCGGGAACAGGTCCTGCTCGAGGTGACCGTTCAGACGCGTGCATGTATACTAATGCACGCGCAAGTAATTATCCCTGGCGTGGAGCATACGGTGGACATATTAGAAACCGACGGTCGAACTGCCGTGTGTGAGTTGATTAGCTCAAGGAAGGGGAGTCTGGCTCAACGGCTATTTCAGGCTAATCGAAATAGCAACCCAATTTAGGATAGAACTAACATCCACCGGGGCCGCAGAGCCTGTATATACGCTTTATACGAGCACACTTTTGGCTTGGAGAACCGTTTAGTTGTTGCCGTCGCAAGAAACAGATGGCACAGGAACTTGAATTGTCTCTTCGGGACTTTATAGATAACCGTGAATGCTTGCTTGGCATCTACCCGGTTGTCACATTCAAGCATGTGTGTATAAGTTCCTGGATAGGAAGCTTTATAACAGGCGACTTCTTCGATTATGTCTTCAATGTTAGGAGCTTGGAACACTGTTTCGAGCTAAAACGCGCATTGATTTGAAACACATACAATGGAATAAGACAGAATAACATCTGCATAAACATAAAAAATAAAGAGGAGCTTAATTATGCTAATGAGGGATCGCTTAAGTTATTCAACCAGAAACCAATCATTTTGAAGGTTAAATACATTTGTCAGTCAATTTTTCTATTTCAATCAACGTTTACCAATTGAGGAATTGGTTTAACAATGTAGATTCATGTTTCCTTGGTCGTCAACGCACATGCTAGTTCAACCTTCGTGTTCGACGACGTCCACCGTATGCAGTGCAGGGGCGGTGACTCACGCTGGATTATAGTGAGAGTAGGCCTGCGCTGCATCTACCTCACTCTCTGTTCCACTCCCCAACCAGGAGCCGGTGTCGAGGAAGAATAAAGAAGATCGGAGCTGGTAGATGGTGCAAGCCCACGCACTAAGGTCCTTTATCAAACAAGAACCCAACAACAGAAGAGAGGGGTGGCTCTGATCCCAACTGAGTGGGATTGCCATAAAGGCCACATTAAGGAGCCATTGCAGCCTGACGTATTCCACCAGTCAGCCAGTCCCCACAAAACACATTGGGTGACCTCACTCTCTCCCCAACCCCCACAAGCAGACAACCTTCCGAGTCGGTCAGTTGTCTGATGTGGGAGTGGGTGCGTAGGTTGACGGGTTGGCGTACACGTCTTCGCGCGCCACAGCACGACCTGGCCCCCCATAACGCACACGCCAGGATTCACTAAATAAGGATATGTGGAGGAGCCATCGCCGCCTGACTGCCAGTCCACTGGTCAGCCAGTCGACAGACAAAATACACACTGGGTCGACGGCCTGAACTGCAGTAATCGTCAGATTGGCAGCCTTCCAAGCCACGATATGAAACCGTGATATTCCCAGGTACGTGATAATGCTGAGGGTGTTGTTTATGCATTGGTGTAGGTTGTGTGCGCTGATGTGGCTTAGCCTCCGTTGGTTTTTCGCAGTTTGTCCAGGAGGCGCATGTGTCCGAATAGGCCCTTGCTGTGTTTAAAGGTTCTAAAGCAGTGAGAGCGCTGGAGGCGGGTGCGTGAAATGTATGTCGGAGCACAAGGCACTGGTTCACCAGCCTCCGTGCGATGGATTAGCAGGTGACCAATCAGGCCGATGCGTGAGTTGAAGTTGCAGGCGCAGTGTGTGCAGGAGAAATCAGGAGAGCTTGCGGGGGATGCAATTCGTGATAGTGGGGGTGGCAGTGGCCGTAACGGTGGCAGGAGCAGTGGCAGTGGCAGGAGCGGAGGGTGTGCATGGGGTGTTGTCGGTGTTGTCGGCATTGCGGTGAATTCCGCTGTCGTGAATGCTCACATGACTGAATAGACCCATGCGACGAGTGAATGCGCGAGGACAGTGAGAGGCGGCAATCTCCGTCTGTGTGTTGGTGCTCCAGGCACTGGTTCACCAGTCTCTGTACGGTTATTTCTCACACAATGGAGGCCAAAACTGTGCCCTGTGCTACTACTTAGTTGCTGCCCACGCCGATTCAATCAAAAAGCAAAGCTGCAGCTACTGTTGCTCACGCCTTTCTGGAACACTGGCTCTTTCATTATGGTGTACTTTCAGATATTATCACCCAGTGAGGCTAGCAATGTGAACTTAGCCTCACTGTCCTCCTCACACGATGGCCTACCATCCATCATCCAACGCTCTTGGCCAGCGTTTCCACCGTCAACTCAAAGCCTCACTTCGGGCCTGTGACGAACCCGTCTCATAGGAGCGAGCATCCATCCTCGAATCGCGCTTAAACCAGATTTGAAGTGCTCTGCTGCCGAACTGGTTTACGTCACTACCCTACGAAATTCCGCCCATTTTCTACAGTCAGCTTCAAGTTTTGCCAGACTATATTCTGCTGATTATGTGCAAAGATTGCGGCAAGCAATGGCTTATCTCCGCGTTCCAATAAGTAAGTTGTATCTGGACACCGGACGTAGACGGATGAGGGAAGAGAGAGAGAGAGTGTGTGGTAGCTGCAGCGCAGGTCTTCTATCACGCGTGCAGGTCTACTAATGCACGCGCAAGTAATTACTCATAGCGTGGAGCATACAGTGGACATAGTCGAAACCGACTGTTGAACTGCCGTGTGTGAGTTGATAAGCTGAAGAGCACACGTTTGGCTGGGATAACCGTTTGGTCGCTGTCATCACGAGAATCCGATGGCATGGGAACTTGAAGTGTCTGGCCGGAACTTTATTGATGACCGTGAATGCTTGCTTGACATCTATCCAGTGGCCACTCTCAAGCAAATGATCCGCTGATGTCTTAGAGATAAACTATTCCCTGCTCTAACGTAGCCGAAGAGTATAGTGTACGCTTGTATAGGTGACTAGCCGTTCGACCAATATTTCCTGTCCTACAGGAGCAAGTGAAAGCTAAATGTACATAAAAAAAGGTCCGAAAGGCCAGTCTATTTTTACTTTTAAAGCGAAAACGTGGGGTGCTTGGAGCTAGTAATCTTATTATAGTGACAGGATACGCGCGCACGATAACTGCGTTTAAGCGACGATGTGGAAGTTCGATCGCTGGATACTCTCAAAATGGTAGTGTTGGCGGCAAGTCCCTCCTCATAGCTGTTGGTATGTCTGATTTTTGTGGATATTCATAAATACCTTTATTGATTAACTTTTCAGGAAACCAATTTTTCCTGAAGGGTATTTTATATGTGGAGAGTTCTTTCTACAGCGTATCATGAGTACATATTATCGTAGCTCCATTGAGGCGGCAGAGAACTAAACATCGTTTCTGACTTAGCGGGATTACAACTGTAAATATTTATGTATTGCTCTGCTCAAGTTTTTTTACAAACTTCACTTTACAGGAATGGTTTCACTGGGCATTCTACTTACCAGGACATTCGGAGTGGGAATCAATCTCTTTTCTCATTCTCCAAATTGCAGGAAAAGATCATTTAACGTGCAATGAAAGGGCAATTCCTTTAGGTCTCCGACCAGCATGCCAATGGCTAAATCTTATCTTATAATCTCATCACAAGAAGTTGTCTTTTTCGTAAGGGGAATATTAATGAACAGAAATTCAAATCTAGGACAACATTGCTTTCCTATTTAGATTTGTATTTATTACCGATTCAATGAATTCAAGTTTGTTCCATAGACTACGTGGTGATATTTAGTTGTCGAATAAGTTAAGTGTTTCTAGCAATCACTTTGCAATTGTGTGGATACGAGTACGCCGTCCCGGCTGACTAAAGCAAGGCATGGAATATTCCAACTTTACCGCAATTGCGCCTCACTTTCTTGCAAATGGGCATCGGGTAGATACCAAGTAAGCATTCAACGGTATGCTTATAATAAAACTAGGGTTTTATGGTGTTACCTCAAAATGCGCTAAGTAAAGTTGTTCAATTATTATAATTATTAAATAATTATTAAAATACCCTGCTGTGGATTAGCGGGGATAAATTTTGGCGCAGGGTGACAATCCGTCTCCATCCAGCTGTTCGAAAACTAGCTGGAGGCACAAGGCGGAGACTAGTTAAAAAAGCACACCCATGACACGGCACTCGAGTGTACCTAGCAAACGACCCCATCTATAGCGCCTTTCAACAAAGCTGGATAATAAATGACTGGAAACGATGAATTCAGTTCAGTTTGCCCATCAAAGTCACTCTCGGACGTAACCCATTTTGACGGATTGTGCTGGGACAGGTTTCAACCGAAGAGGGATATAAGATAATCAATCTAGAGCAATGCACCTGAAAGTGTTATCAATTGACCAACCATATTGCAGGTCTAAAGCTGACGGCGCATTTTCTGCACAGCAGTGCAGTGTCAAAATATAGGTTAACAACAGCTTCCGAAACCTCTATCACCTAATCACACTGCACGACTCCCTTCCCAGGCAAATAAAACCGATCAGTATCATTGGTTCCACGTGAGTATAAAGATTGCGCCCTCACACTTACCAGAAAGTCCCGCACCTTATCCACTCAAAACTGAGCATTTTGGCAAAGTCTACAGGCACCAATGTATCACCGGCAAATAGTCGGCATTCTTCTGGCATTAGCTGTGCTTATTTGGATCGCAACTCATCTGGAATTCATCCCCTCCACTGACAACGTTGTACTTTTTATTGACGAAGACAGGAAAAGGGTCCTGGAGATAATTTTGCCATTTTACAGTAAACTTACCCCAGACAGCATGCTTGGTCCGATGGAAGATGCAAAATTTAATGAACAGACAGGAAAACCTCTGGCTTACCTCCGAACATTTGAAGAGCCTTTTTTTCTTACTGTGCCGAAATCTTGGTGTTTACCCTCCAACCATCCTAATTTAAACATCATCTCCTTGAACCGAGCAAGTCATATTCCCGGTCATTCCGAATCCTTAGTCAACGATTTTATACGTAGCTGTTTTGTGGACAAGGATCCAAATGCCCATAATCGATTGAAACTCAGACATTCTCTGCGTCTACTGAGAAACGCATTTGAGGAGGGTAACGTTCAGATTATAATAACGTTTGGTTCGATGCTGGGGTCGTTACGATATCATCAAAGGATGTTTTATGACGTTGACTATGACTTCCTCGTTCACGAACAGGATATGGAGAGAGCAGTTGGCATTTTGGCCAAACTTTCGGCAAACGCCTCCACCGAGATGCGTTTAATTGACGCCCGAGGTTGCTATGGAATGCCAAAGTTTGGCTTTCTGTGTGGCAGTGACCCAACCTGGAGACAGCGTGAAAAGCGGTGCGTTGAAAAAAACGGGAGCTACGTGGTGTGCAATTCAAGGGAATTCACTGCTGAACTCCTCAGACCCTGTCTTTTCTACGCCGATTTTTATTGGATGAGAAAAAACAATCACGGTACAATAAATTTCTGCACTGCAACGATAACATTTGACCCGGAGGATGTGATGAATTCCGATTACAGGCCCCTGGAGGGCACCCTCTTTCGATCCATCCTGAACTTCGATCGATATGTCAAAGCTCACTATGGCTCACCCAGTTCAATGTGCGTACCAAAAACTGACCAAGTAGGTGAAAGTAAGGAACTTTCCACGTTTTTTATGAAACATCATGTCACATGTGCAGACTTTGAAGTGCCCTGTGTATACATCGATAAGCACCATCCACGAACTCACGTTCTTACCGATGGCAGAAATGGAATTGAACTTGGATTGCACTGGCTGAAGTCCGGCGAATGTGCCGCATCTTCCCTTTTTGTTAAGTTCGGATGACAATTTTTGTAAGATTAAACCATAAACGTCTGCTGTTGCTGCTACTGCTGGTTTCCTAGGAAACGCTTTTTTCTGAGGTTTCATATGTGTGTGCACTTCATGGGATGGCTGCGCATTTTGGAACCAGTGAAGCTAGGTTGCGGAAATGTAGTAAGTAAGATGCTGGGGCAGAGTCTTCCTACCGACTGCGGTCGTTCGCTGCTCAACAAATCGGTAAGGATGACTTACCTTACCCCCCTAAACAGTACCTGATGAAAGGTACCACCCGCAATGCCGGGGTGTCTGCGCCAAATTCCAGAACAATATGGCTAGGCTAATGGTCAGGCTTAGTGTTTAAACTTAGATCTAAGGTTAGGGTTAAGACTAGCTTTAGGGTAAGTTTAGATTATGTTTAAAGTGTTTGTGCAGTGGATATTTAGGGTTCAGGTTGGAATTACGGTTTTGAGCTTTTTTGGGTTAGAACCGGCGAATAGTTACTCCTACTGGGTTTGTCTGCAGTGCCACCTTTATTGCAAATTTTAGTCCTTACTCTGGTTTAGGCAGCTATTTGTAAGTATTCCTTACAAACAAATCTAACTACCTGACTTAAACTCAGAGCCTTTAGCAATAATTTGAATTGGACATGCAAGAGTGAGAAATACCAAGAAGGCCAAGTAGTAGTTATGTGCACGATCACCCCAGATATGATGGATACATAAAAGTTTAGGGAGCTGCTCACTTAAATGCAGGATTAAACGGGCCTTGTCAACCTCTGCGCCCATGACCAGCTTCAGGCATCTTAAAGTTCACCTGCACTTCTACATTACGGATGGTATATGAACACATGAAATAGGCGTTACCATGTCCTTATTCACTACAGACCAGTGCACGAACAAGTCGCCACTACATCCTTTCTGCCGTAAGGATTTTCGTTCCTTGGAATGCGTAAGGATTTCCTTGGTGTTTGGCATCCGGAAGTGCAGCAGTCTGTATTTTATGTAAATAGTTAACCCAACGAACAAATTTCTTTTCCAATCGGTTACATTTGCAATCAAAGTGGGAAGTTAAGTTATTTTCGACGTCGGGGGGATCATTCACCGATTTAGTTGTGCTATCGAACGTGCCCTTTCTGTTGGATTTTAAAGTTCAACGGTGTCCTAGGGGACGTTTGTCATAAGGCACATGCCACATTTAGGGCACAGGTATGTTGCTAAAGTTGCAACAGACAAGACGCAGACAGCTGTTTCACGGTTGCTACTGATCATCAGTACGTCATATGCCTTGTGCAGTGAGGTATATACAAGTCAAATAAATGCATGACACTCAATGATGTGGTTAGGATTGCACTCGATCCCATTCTGTCCGCCCGCCCGCCAGCTAGCCACTGGCGTAAACGAACGTTGTGTCATATGACACATGCCACATATAATGCACACGTATGTTGCTAAAGGTGTAACAGGCAAGAAGTAGACGTAGGGAAAGCATGATAATTGTTCTTGCTGTAATGCAGTCAATTGGCGAGGTGATTTACGTATTTATACAACCACGTGGCTGATATTCGTCACTGCACACGATTCTGGTTCCTTTGTGCTGGAAAACAGTGCACGGGCCGGCGCTATCTCTCAACTTTGGTTTACTTGACTCTGTCTTGACACCATGCCCAGGTGGGAGAGTGCACAGAGAGCAAGGTAGATGAAACGCATGTCTACTTTAACTATAATAGATTGCAAGTCACCGTCCTGCACCAGCCCTGCTGTGGAGCATATGGTGGACATAGTCGAAACCGACGGTCGAAATGTCGTGTGTGAGTTGATTCGCTCAAGGAATGGGAGTCTGGCCCAACGGCTATTTCAGGCAAATCGAAATTTCAGCCCATTTGAGGAAACGACCGATAATCAGCGGGGCCTTAGAGCCTGTATATACGCTTTATATGAGCACATTTGTGGCTGGGATAACCGTTTGGTTGCTGCTATCACGAGAATTCAATAGCAAGGGAACTTGAAGTGTTTGGCCGGAACTTTATTTAAAACCGTGAATGCTTGCTGGGCATCTATCCAGTGGCCGGTGTCAAGCAAGTGATCCACAGATGTCATAGAGATACACTATTCCCTGCTCTAACGTAGCCGAAGAGTATAGTGCACGCTTGCATAGGTGCCTAACCGTTCGACCAATATAACCTGTCCTACAGCAGCAAGTGAACGCGTACATTTGCATTAAAAAGGTCCGAAATACCAGTCTATTTTTATTTTCAAAGTGAATAAGTAGGGTCCTTCGGGCTATTAATTTTATTATAGGGACAGGATACGCGCGCACGATAACAGCGTTTAAGTGACCATGTAGAAGCTCAATCGCTGGATCCCCTCGAGATGGCAGTGTAGCCAGCAAGCCCTTCTTCACAGCTGTCGGTATGTCTGATTTTTGGGGATGTATCTAAATACCTTTATTGAAGAAACTTTTCGGGAAAACCATTTTCCTGAAGGTTGTTTTATATGCGGGCGAGTTTTTATTACAGCGCATCATGAGTACATATTATCGTAGTTCCATTGTTGGCCTAATGACCAAATTGTTCAGAAAAGCTTCAAATACGATGAAAGAAATGAACTTTAACAGCAACTACCCGATCAGCCACAAACGCAGTTGCGTAAATACGATATATCGGCGTAATGAGACGCAATGCAGTGAACCGGAAGAAAAGGTTGCTGAATTACAGTATCTTCAACGTGTGTTCAAAGAAAATGGCTTCCCGTGCAACTTCTTCAACCGGTGCATGCGCAAACGGGACAAATGACAAATCGCACTGAACCTAAATATTGGCATGCGATTCCATACGTCAAAAACGTATCGGAAGCCGTCAGACGCCTTCTCGCGCCACTTGGAGTTGTTGGGACTCGACCCAACAATCTCTCTTGAATCCGTGTCGGACGTTCTCACTCTCGATGTAAGCTTGTCTTCGGTGGGGCTACGCTTGCATTCCGTGCCAGGTCCTCTATTTACTGTGATTGTACATTTAGTCGTCACAGAGGCGCTCTACCGCCAACTGCCCCAAGTCATCAGGTGTTTTAGTCTTTTCTAATTGGCTCATAAATTGCAACTGATATCGCTCTTTTATTGTTTGGTGTCTTTGTGTGCCCCCTAAACGGACCGCGTGGAAGATGTGCTGGACCAAGACGGGGGCCAGATCAGGGCAGAGCAGGCGTTATTCTCCTCACGTTTTCACGCTCTGAATACATTATTGACGAATAGGCTAGATGTTGAGAGAGTTGTAAGGTCAGCAAAACATGCCAACTCAAAAGGTAAGCTTTTGTACCGCAGAGTTTGCGCACTTTCTGTTTGGGTGTTGTATCCCTCACTTATCTGGCAGCCCATTTCTGATGATCTTTCACTTTGTTTTCCGACATAAAAGTGATGGTGGGGGTCCCTTCTGATAACCACCTTCATTCTCACTCGTGTTTTCCCCTATCTAACCCAATCATATTTGCAAGGCTAAATCTAAACATTATTCTGGTTGTACTTCCTCGGGAGCACTATTCCTACCAGCCTACTATAAGATGTTCCCAGGATTGATGAGAATAATTCAATGGCTTCGTTTAATATGACAGCAAACAATGCTTATAGGACTGCCTACAGAGGATATTTTAGTACTTTGCCGAGGGGTGGCGTTTTCGAGTATATGGAACATGGAAACCAAATGGGTTGAAGTCTCGGATATTTTTGGTCAGGGTTGGCTCTTCTTATGTGAAGAAGGTGTAAAAATTAGCGTGAAAACTATCTTGGGATAAAGACCCGCAGGTTCCACTGCAAACCATAAACCAACCCCCCCCCCTACTCAGTCATACATCCTGCGAGAAAGGTGAACGAACATTCTGACCTGTAAGAGTATAGAGCAAAATATTACGCTTGGTTAGCTGGCTTTATCCACCTGCGCCTACCAAAGGCCTCTCAAGCTCACACGAATCTGTTTCTTTCAAGCAATATTTTTTAAAAATGTGTAAATACTATGTGGAATACTAACTGTGATATAAAATAGGTAGAAATATTTTTTGAAAAAAGCGCTTGCAGGCACCAATGGAAAGTGTATTCATTACACGGTGTCTTTCTGGAGACTATCTCTCTCTACTGTCTGGGATTCAACAATGTATGAATTAATATGTACCATATTTTATAATAATTTGTAGTAATAATAGGCTAGAATATATTTTTTTAAATTTTAAAAATCCTGCCACGGCTTCAGTCGATATTTCATAAATTTCAGTCTGTCCTGTGCGCTTTCGGGCTATCATCGGACGATTCTTGGCCATTCCTCCAGGTTAAGATCGCCAAACGCTCCATCCGATAACGTGCCAGTTCTTTGCTGTTGGTACGCACACCAACCCAATGTGTTTCCTAGAGTGACTCAAAAGTTACGGTAGGCTAATTAAGAAACGTAATGGACAGAAGATATATATATATATATATATATATATATATATATAAAGACAAGGGAGAATGGAATGGATATTTCTGGCTCATTAGCTTTCATTAGCCACTCATATTTAAACCCAAGTTTTGACCACTTGGAATTTGAATTCAAGATCTTCGGTAATTAAGTCGAACGCTCTTCCATTGAGCCACTGACACGTTGTTTTGTTGGCTGCGATTGGGAGTATGATGATCATGTGCGGCTCATTGATCTACTAAAGGAGCATGTATGTTCCATTGTGCCCAGGAGCCTACTTTTGAGCCCTCGTAGGTAGTCGCATAGCGACGTGTATGAAATGTTGATAAGGTGGAACCGACAAAGACAAGGGAGACCGGAATGGCCATTTCTGGCTTATTAGCAGTCATTACCCAGTCATGCCCAATCCAAAGTGTTGACCACCTGGGATTCAAACCCGTGGCTCAATGGTAGAGAGTTCGACTCAATTACTAAAGGTAAAAGCAAAGGGTACGCTAAGTGAACTGGCTTTAACCACCTGCGGATACGAGAGGCCTACCATCTTCATACGAATCTCTTTCCCTGAAGTAATACTTTTCAAAGGTCTACATATACTAAGCTGCAAACCGGCTGAGATATTTAGGTGCGTACTGTGCACCTTCGGGATGTCATCAGACGATTCTATGTTGCTTAGGCATTCCTCCGAGTTATGATTGCGAAGCGCATTCATCACCATTCTAATGAGAACTGAAACAACCGAGGACGAGAAACACTCAGTCCGAAAACGTGTCACGTCGTTGCTGATGGCACACACACCAACCCACTGTGCTTCGCAGAGTGAGTCAAAAGGTATGAAGGAACTTAGGACGTCAAACAAATTATCCTTCTACCCGCTGATAAGGGATGATCAACTGCCGTTATGAATCGATAAGACAACAATGATAAAACAGCAGTTGTTTGGTTAAATAAATCATTCGGAGAAAAGGGTCACAGCAACCAGCATATACTGCCCTGGTCATAGAAAAACCATTATTTTTCAGTACTTATGGTCATTGTAGACATTAAACATAAATGCAAAAATCCTCAACTTTATTCCAATTTTGCTACTTCTATGATTTTATGACAGGGGTTTTTACTTATAGCAAATGCAAGTCAAGGGTTTCCTGAGAATTCATTAACAAGGTAATATGCAACAAATACGTTGGAATTCAGCCAGCGCAATCCAAGTCCAATTCGATTTTCATTGTCGGTTAATGTATAAGCTCGTGGATGATGCTACTCGATGTATGCACAAGGCACCTCCAAGTATGTACAGTCAAAATCACTTTGCGCAATTAAATTTGACAATTCGTCATTTCCGCATAGTTTGCCAGATTTTTGGAACGCATACTGAATTAGGTAAGCCGTAGATCTCAGCAATATACCCCTCGAAATTACGGACAGATCGACCGAACGTCCCATCCAGGGGCCTGTAATCGGAATTTAGCACATCCTCCTGCGCAAACTTCGTGTTTACAATATAGGCGCAAAGCTTACCACAGCCACCCTCTCTCATCCAATAAAAGTCGGCGTAGAAAAGACAGTGTCTGAGGGGTGCTTTAGTGGTCTTCGTTGATTTGCTTACCACATAGTTCCCGTTTATTTCAATGCACCGTCGATCATGCTGCCTCCAGGCTGGGTCACTGCCACACAGAAAGCAAAACTTCAGCAGTCCATAGGAGGGCCGGGCGCATCTCGGTGGAAGCGTTTTCCGAAAGTTTAGCCAAAATGCCAACTGGTCTCTCCATATCCTGTTCATGAACGAAGAAGTCATAGTTAACGTCTCAAAACATCAAACCAAATGCCATTCTCAGTGGAACGTTACCTTCATCAAATGAGTTTCTCAGTAGACGCAGAGCGTGTCTGAGCTTTTTTGATCATGAGCATTTGGATCCTTGTTTGCAAAACAGGTGCACATAACGACATCGAGTAAAGCTTCAGCACGTCTGCGGGTTTGAATTCGACCGTTTCTGTTTAAGATTGGCCAATTCGTCTGGCTTGGGGTTACGCACCAAGATTTCGGCACAAAGAGAAAGTTGGATTCTTCAAATGTTGGGAGATAAGCCAGAGGTTTTCCTGTCTGTTCATTAAAATGTGCGTCCTCCAGGGAACTAAGCCTGCCCTCCGACGAAATATTTGTGAAAAACGTTAAAAATATCTTCAGAAAACTTGCCTTGTCATTGTCAATGGAGAAGAACATTTCCACGCGCGTTCCAATCCATATTAGTATGCATAAAGTCAGGAGATTACCTGTGGTTAGCCGGTAACACTTTCGATTCAATAACTCTTGCCTTTCTGTCAGCTGTGTTTATGGTACCTTGGTCAGTTTCGGCTGGATATAGAATAGCCGTTGACTGCCCATGGTTATGACTGAACGTTTACCTGCAAATTGACCTTGTTCTTTCATGCCGTAACCGGTGTGCTCGTAGTGACCCAACGCCAGGCCCGCGCGGAACGCTTAATCTCTAGTGGACTTAACCTGCTCTCCGGCGAAATATTTGTGTAAACGCCGAAACTAACTTCAGAAATCTGTCAATGGTAAGGACAGCATCCACGCGTGTTTCAATTCAAATGAGTGCGCATAAAGCCAAGAGAAAACATGTGATTAGCCAGAAATACAGTCGCGTCAACATCACTTGTCTTCCTGTTAGCTGTGCTAGTGGTACCTTCGACAAATTCGGGTGGATATAGAATCGCAGCAGCTATTTTACTCATAGGTCTTCCATAAACACCAATAGGCTGCCGTTTGTCACCTGTGAGGTTTGGCACACCTGCTGTCGATGATGACATACTGGTTCTCTTCCACAACGCTCTCAGCGTAACCTTCCGTTCCACGCAATCGTCGAGAGACCATGATCCATGGTTGCCACTTCGATTTCACGACGCTAATGAGAGCCCAACTGCTTTGCCACTTGGCATCTGACCTATTTAAACTTTCTATTTCCCATTTTGCTTACCTCCGATGATGCGCTGAAGCATGAGTGTTAAATGCCAGATGATTAAACCATCCTCCCGGAGGTCGCCTTACCTCTTCATTCCATGTATATTTGAGTTAAAAATGGATATCCTACGAAGTATATTCGAAGAAAAGAACTTGTTTAGGAAACGGTCACAAACTTTATCATATCGATTTTCGACGCTGGTTACCCAGGTCATCGTAAGACGTGGAGTACATGGGCGGAACATTACCAACTTTAAGCGTGCCAGAAAAAAGCGACAATGCTTAGTCATTCCTGCTAATTGACGTTATCGTGGACTTATAGCTGTTCTGGGTTGGCTGTCGCCTTTTCCATCTTTCTATGATTTATCCGTACACGTTATCGAATTCGATGTGTCGGTTAATACACGAGTCGTCGGAATATATGGCCTTTCATAGTTGTACAAAAAGCAACAATGCAGATTGTAATGCAGACAAATTTCTGCCCAGCTTCCAGTGTATGTATGGCAACTTAAAGCAAGCGGTCACGCCTCTTTACTGCCAATTGCTGTTCATGTACGCGCGAAGAGGCTGATTTTGATATTTGGTCACAATACCATGCATTTAAACCTGTCTCATGGAACCTTGTAATCGACTTCCTTTTTGTCCAACTAGTCAACCCTCTCCTTAAAGTTTAAAAGTTTATTTCAGAGTGTAGACGTCAGTTCGTGCGCCACTTGGACTTGGTGCTTTATCAGGTGTCTTTCAGCGAGTTCGAACATGTTCTAAATGTACGGAAGTATTCTCCAGTTCTTTTTGATTTTGGTGATTGATCGAAGCTAGAGTTACAATATATCAATAAAGTTTCCTATTTTCCTAAAGAACCTTTTTACCTTCTATATCTATGTGCTGCTTGTGTAGTATTCACTGATATGGATAAGGAGCATATATGTCATATTACGCCTTATGGCTCACTTTAGAACCCTCGCTGGCGGTCGCATGATGAATTTTGGTAAATTGCTATGTTGGAACCGACAAAGAAAATTTTGAATGATACTTCAAAATAAAGCGTATTCCTCTCTCTAAAAAAAGACATGAGTGACCGGAATGGCCATTTCTGGTTTATTAGGCGTCATCAGTCAGTCGTACCCAATCCCAGCTGTGGATCACCTGAATGATTTTGACTTACTTTGAGATCATTGAAAATACATGCTCAGCCAATTCCTTGTTGGGCAGTAGATTTTCCAACAGTGAGATGACGAAAATTAACAGACAAATTTTATGTGAGCGTTTGAGGCAAAATCACGCATGACTAGGCCTCTTGGGGCTTGTGCAATACCCACTTCGCAAAGAGTACTGTACATTATTCGGGAGTAGGGTTTATGGACAACCAGAAAGCAAATTTTTCGTTAAGTTCGAAAATTATCAGCCAGTTTGCGTAGGCTCTATGTAGGTGAACGAGGAAAAACTAAAAGAAATATTCACGAAAGATATTTTTGGTTTTCTTTGGCATAAAGCCATCAGATGGCCGAAAGTAACAAGAAGTCATTCAAAGACACTCTACTAGATCATTGCCAAAATGTGATGACCTCCTTGGATCATGCATAGCAGTGTGTAGTTAAAACATTCTTAGACCCGTCTGGATCAGGAGAATCGAAAATGGTCTTAATTAATTATTCGAAGTCCTACACGAGGAGTATATACCTAAAAGGAATCTGATAAAAAAACACAACGGCTCCGAAAGTAACGAAGAATCCGTACGGATTTGCGCATTGAAAAAGTCACTAAAATCAAACTTCTATTCCATGAGATAGGCGAGTAGATTAAACGTCCTCTAAAATCCTATTCGTTAAATTCAGGTCTTGCGGAATTTAAAATAAACAACAATAAATTATTTATAATTTATAAAGCACTCGAGCATTATTCAAGTACGTAGGATGTACCAAATATCAGTTCCGATGATCCCATTCAGTGAAACCGCATCAGCATATAAACATAAAAACACAAATGAAGACCGATGTATTTCCTAAAAATCTCAAAATTGGCAGAATATTGACTCAGCAAACACCTAAAGCCCGAGGGCAATTGGACCGGATCATTTGGTTCTTTGTCACGATCTGTAGGGAGACTGACAGCGCGCAACGGTTATTGCAATAGTCAACCCATTAAATGGTGCGCTTGGAAGGTTGCCAACTGACGGGATAACGCGGACCGCGTGGTCAGCCCAATGTGTGTTTTTTTGGAGTGGCAGACTAGCGGACTGAGAGTCAGGCTGCAATGGCTCCTTGTCAATGTGGCCTTTATGGCTTTCCAACTCCGTACGATCCGAGTCAGGTGTGGTGGTACACCCAGGGGTGGTTACGGCCGCGCCAGCCACCCGCGCCCTCTCCCATCTCCGGTCTTCTTGACTCGGTCTTGACACCGGGCTCAGGTGGGGAAGGAGGAGAGATTGCGGTAGCTGCAGCGCAAGGCTACTATCACTTAAAACTAATTCACGCGCAAGTCACCGTCCCTGCATCACCTGGTGTGGAGCATACGGTGGACCTCGTCCAAATCGGCGGTCAAACTGTCATGTTACTTGGCGTGTAATTCTTTCGCGGAACTCGCTTCTGCGCTTCTATCGACAGTTTTCAGTTTTCTTTTGCATATTAACACTAAATAATTGACAATTACTAGAAGGCATACAGAGA
>WEDG01009378.1:0-13371 GCA_017591395.1 Schistocephalus solidus | reverse complement strand
TTGTGAAACCTCTCACATGTCCCCTTACAGACTTTAATAGATCATACCTAAATGATAAAAACCAAAAATTTCAGTTGGGTCCCTCATATTTAAGTGCTACTCCGATTGTTAGTGGTGTCCTTCAAGGTACCATATTAGATCCTTTGTTGTTCTTACTGTATATAAATGATATTTCATCAATAGTTAAACATTCTGAATCTTTCACTAATGCTGATGATCTCAAATGCGTATATTCCTTCTCTAACTCTACGACCGAACGGTGCCTAGAACAAATTTATTCAGACTGAGACGCTCTTTCGGCCTGGAGGTCCACATTGCTAATTGAGTTCTCACCTACTTAGTGTCGCTTCATAAGTTTTGGGCCTGTAAGGCTGCCGCAAACTCTTATTTTTGAAGGTTGCCCTATGATTGAATGTTCCTCCATCAAGGACTTGGGCTTGAGCTACACCAATAAATTAGATCTTTCGCCTCATGCCGATAGAATTACGGCCAAAGCTGCTCAGATTTGCGGCTTTATTTCTTATAATTTCTACCTTCCTGAAATTAAATTAAGACTTTATCGTATGTTTGTACTTCCCATTCTTAAATTTTGCTGTCCTTTCTTCGGTTTGATGAACGAATCTAGCCGTTCAAAAATTGAAAAATGTCAAAGACATTTCACAAAAACTCCTATTTCCGACTCTTTCAACTACTTTCTACTCAACAAGATGCCAGCCAATGAAGCTAACATTTCTTTGGGTCAGGAGACTTGACGCAGGCTTTTGTCTCCTTTTTCGACTTAATAATAGTTCAACTCTCCCAAAGCTTTTGTCATTACCCCGTTAGTCTTCTTATAACCTAAGAAATTCTGCACTAATTATACCTCCCCTGCATCCTCCACATATAAACGCTCTCTCTTCTTTGCTTCTAGGTATAGGTTTTCTTTGAAATATTCTGCCAATTGAAATAAGGTCGTTAACAAGTCTATCTGCATTCAAGCGAAGACTGCACATTAATCTTAACACTGATTCTATTAACCTTTTTTCTTCATCTTTTCTTATAGCTTTCCCCATGACTCGGAGAAAGGACAATCGGAATTTAAGTAACCCTCTTGAAACTGTATTTTCGTTACCACGAGTCGCCCATAAACTATGATGCTTCCTTATATCACCAGTCATCCAAATGATGAAGTCATTAAGACGTTCACATTCGGTTGTCCACAGTCTAAAATGCTACCGTTTCTTTGGATACTAACCATCATCAGAATTCAATTCTGGATCCTACGATGCTGAGGACTTAAGTTCATTGACGCATTTTCGTGAGATTTTGTTTCATACGCCTAAGTGATCAAGAACGAATCACCTCGACGTTTCATTATCTCATTCTGAAATGCTACTACCGTATTACCCTACTCTACCAGTTGACCATTTTTTCCTAAGCAGTTTTTTTCTCCTACCTTCTATTAAAAATGAAGGCTTATTGAACTCTGCCTCTATTTTTATTGTAGGAGTTTTTTTTTACTGCTTATTTTTTCTAGTTCACCATTAATTTTAAAACATCGCTAACTGTTGACATAGCAGGACAAGTTATGTATTTGTACATTTTATATGCACACATTGTCATAACTTTATTTGGTTACTAATGTTTGCTTAGAGAGTGCCTTGCTGGTGCTAACCAAATATAAATTCTAAATTCTAAAGTACTCTTATTCAAATCTAATCATCATTCTGGAACTAGACCGCAGTCGGATTATTTGGCTTTTGTTAAGATTAAGGTTCTGCTGCCACTCATCACACCATGTTTGCAAGCGATCTAAGTTTTGTTGTAATTTCCGCGCATCCTCCGGTTTTTCAATCGAGTTCCATAACTTCAGATCGTCAGAGAACATATCTTTTCGCATGTCAGACAATCCAGGCAGTCGTTAATGTATATCAGAAACAAAATGGAACCCAGAACGCTGCCCTGCGGAACTCCACTGTGAACGGTTTGCAAGTGAGACTTGGCGTCTCCAATACAAACACGCTGGCACCTGTCTGTGAGAAAGTCGGCCAACCATTTGAGAAGGTTGACAGTCACACCCATTTGACTGAGCTTAAATGATCAGACGTTTGTGTGGAACCCTGTCAAAGGCTTTGCTAACGTCAATGTAAACCTCTTCTTTCTGTTGCGCGTCATTTGAAATTGCTTTCGAATTTCAGCTCCTTTTGAGTTAACGAAGTTTTAGTCTCTACCTTAGTGAAGAAAACCTGTTGATTTGGAATAACTCTTGAGTGGATTGTCCAGTCTCTAAATTTGGGAAATATTTTCTTGGACTTAACGATTCTGCGGCTATCCAAATATTCCATCGCTGAGGATTATTCCACGTCCAGGACATTATCCCTATGAGAAATACAAGCTTCAGCGTTCACTTGCTTCCAAATTCACGCCAGCGGTGTGCTGCTCTAATCTGCTTTCATCAGGGAGGGAGAAGTCGCAACAAATTTGAGAAGTTGCATGCTTATTAGAAGTCTGACTGCTGAATACTATTGCATCCTAGCCCAGTTATTTAAGAGGATTTATAAATTAAATGCATTCGAATACAGTCATAAGAGGTATGGAAAAACGCAGACGCTCAGGACTCATAATATGTGCGGAGGAAAATAATTCGCAGCGCTGGCCGGTCTCCAACCCAGGTCGCAGATTCATGTGGCGATGAACATAACCACTGGTCTACGTCCTCACGACGATTTGGAAAACAAAATTGTATCCAACAAAAAAAAGATGACAAAGACAGATACTCTGTTATCACCTCCTGGGAACACTAATGAATGTCACCTACGAGGACGAAAAATGCATGGGGTGTTTAAATCTCTTGCAGAAATTATTATTGATGGCGAAAGAGATAAGTAACTTGAAACAAGAAATGGCCGATCTCAAAGAGAAAGTTCATAGTTCACCCGAAAAAAAACACCAGTAGCAACGAGAATTCCGACCAAAGAAATAACGTATGCAAATATAGCTTCCTCAAGAATACCTAATGTAGAGCTGTAAGACATTGCGTCTACGGAGCTCAGTAAATCAGTAGGCATTTCCTTCCTTCAAAAATGAGATCAAACCAGCTCATGCACCTTACTACTGTCATCGAGCTGAGACAGAAGCAGAAATGTGCTGGATACACAAAAATATGCGGCATCGTCACTGAATGATACAAAAAAGGGTGAAGTTGAAAAGCTCGTCGAATTTGAAGCACCGAAGACGAAGAATTCGAAGTCGAAAAGGGCCGAGAAGCTTTCACAAAAAAGTGGTTTGAACTCCGGTACAAGCTCGTTCTTACCGATAGATGCTCAAGTGCAATCCTCTGTTGGTAATACAGGAGCAAGTGCAGGACAAATTGGCAAAGTTTCCAAAAGGGGTTTGCAATTAACTTTAGGAATAGTTGCTCATACTGACGCGAATAACATCTTCGACCAGAGTAGCATTCTTCCTGATACTGATGCTCTATCAACAAATCTGAACTCAAAGTCACCAAACATACATTTCGACCGAAAACGCATATCTCGTTATTAAAGGGTTCCCGAATCCACTTCTCTGATCGCAAAGGAAAGGGTAGAACATGACCTCAGTCTTTTCCGAGAATACTCATATTCGATTCTTCGAGATGGCGAATGCGTAACAGTGCACAAATCATTCCGTTTAGGGAAAGCGTATGTTTCACATGAACTTTCATCACCAAGGCCTCTTAAAATCATTCTTGAAAATGATGTTCAGGCTTCACGCCTCCTAGAACGGAGAATGGCCCTCCGTAGCTCACACAGGGATGTGTTTTTTCAGCCGGATTACGAACCCAAGGAAAGGTACAAAATGAGTATGCTGAGAGCAGAACTGAAGAGGAGGACCGAGCAGGGGGAAAAATGGCTCCAAATAAAGGATGGGGAAATAAAAGTGATAAAGAGATCTTTCTTATGGCAGACCCCGTACATAATCAAGGCAGATTCTCGCCGAGACGGAGGACACTAAATGCAATGTACCCAACTGTACAGAGCTTGAATAATAAAAAGAAGGTGCTCCAGAGCTCGGATGACGACCACTCATCAGAACTCAGTGTCGGCGGGATGGACACCAGTTCATCTCGGAAAACAATGACAGACTCTAGTATTCAATCGCGCGAAATGCGCAGAAGTCTAAATGGAGGAGTTACCCAGTCTAAATTGAGATGTTTGTATACCAATGCTAGAAGTCTCCTATCGAAAGTAGATGAACTCAAAGCATTAGTATCAGCCCGAACCCCCGATATCGTTGCCATTACGGAAACGTGGCTCAAGCCGAAATCGCGGATAACGAGGTTTCGATAGATGGATATCAAATTTTTCGACAAGACTGAGAAAATAGAAAGGGAGGAGGAGTGGCCGTATATGTTAGGACAGGAATCTCGGCAGTCGAACGAACACACTCCATCTTCCTTGAATATGAATTTCTCCGCATAAAGATTAAAAAGGATTGTTCACAGAACCTACAATTCTTGACGATCTACAGACCACCGAACATTTCAAGTGCAGCTGATGAGTCCCTCCTCCATTTGCTCAAGGAAGTAGCAAGTCACCAGGAGGTGCTTATTGCTGGAGATTTCAATGCACCTATAGTAGACTGGGTAAATCTGACAGTTGATGGTGCACCAACGTCCTTCGGCCATAAGCTAATGGATCTCACTCTCGACGTACCTCTGGTACAGAAGGTTTACATACCAACGAGATTGAGAGAGAACCAGAGATCAAATTGCCTGTACCTGGTATTTACGAAGGACTTCTCTAGCATTGATGAAGTGTATTCTATTGCACCCCTCGGTAAGAGTGACCATAGTACGCTGATGTGGGATTACTCACTTTATTCTCAGCGCCAGAATGGAACGGAATGCAAGCGAAATATATGGAAGGCTGATTTTAACGCGATTAGGAAAGAATTGATGTCTATGAGATGGGATTGCTTGCTTAAAGGGCATCCAGAGGATGACTGGCGTTCATTTAAGACGGTCTCACTCGATCTGATTGAACGCCTTTGTCCAGTGAAGGTGCAAAAAAAGAATAGTCGCCCTGCCTGGTTAACAAAAGAACTTAACAGGCAGCTAAGGAAGAAGAATAAAAATGGAAGGTATTCAGGCAAACAGGGTCAGCAGATCATCTCAGAGAATTTCGTCATCAAAGAAACGCTGTAAAAAGAATGATTCGTCAGGCAAGGAAGAACTATGAATCAATAATTATTCAACAGGCTGAATATAACCCAAACATTTTATTCCATTATATCAATAGCTGACTAAAAAACAAGGGCCAGTAGCAGTACTCATGGATGGGAATGGTGTTGAAGTCGTTGAAAATTGTGACAAGGCCGCGTACTTAGGTCGTTTTTTTGCCTCGGTTTCCACTAGAGAACCGGAACTTCAGCTTGACCACGTCAACAGTGCTGTTATAGACGCCGGTCCAGTGCTTGAATATATAATCTTCCCGGAACCTCTCGTTGAACGAGAACTGTGAAATCTGAAAGAAGCGAAGTCATCTGGTCCGGACGATATACCGACCAAGTTCTTGAAAGAACTGGCCAGCAAACTGTCAGAACCACTAGCGCATATATTAAATTCGTCATTTGAATCAGGGAAACTGCCATCCGAATGGAGGGCAGCAAAAATATACCCCATGTACAAGAGTGGTGCTCGATCTAATGTCCACAATTATCGGCCTGTCAGCCTAACCTCCATTTGCTGTAAAATAATGGAATCAATAATCAAGAAGACAACCATGAAGTTCCTTGAGGAAAACCAATTACTCTCAGATCTCCAGCATGGCTTCAGACAGAATCGCTCCTGTCTTTCTAGTTTATTACTCTCAACAGAGCAGTGGACTCGTGCACTGGACGAAAATGGTAGGGTTGACGTCATATACACTGATTTTCAGAAGGCGTTTGACAGTGTCCCACACAAACGTCTCATCTTCAAATTATCAGAAATCGGCATAAGAGGACTGCTGACATGGATCGCAGACTTTCTTACAGATAAATTGCAAACTGTGTGCGTTGATACCTCGAAGTCAACACCTACTCCGGTTCTAAAGTGGTGTCCCCCAAGGCTCAATATTAGGGCCGTTACTCTTCTAAGTGTACATCAACGACTGTGTCGACGACCTGGATTGCAGCGCCATCATGTTTGCAGATGATATTAAATGGTGGAGGGTCATCTGATCTGATTTCGATAGGCACGCATTTCAAAAGGATCTCAACCGTCTTAGCAGCTGGTCTGCTCGTTGGCTCTTAAATTTTAACGTTGGAAAGTGTGTGGTCCTAAGCCTGCGTACCAGAAGGACCACTGAGGAGGATGATTCCTACCAATACATTCTAATGGGCAGCCCCTTTCAATTGTTGAGGAACAGAAGGACCTCGGTATTCTAAAAAAAACTCCTCACTTAAACCATCTTCACAGTGTTTAAAGGCAGCTTAACGCGCTACCCAGGTCTTATTTGCGCTCAGACAAGGATTTGTGCAGATTGATAAGGAACTCTTCCAAAAAACCTACGGGCAATTTGTTCGATCCCACTTGGAATATGCCGTCCAGGCCTGGCGTCCGTGGTTTAAGAAGGATTATCTACAGCTGGAACGAGTGCAGGCGAGGGCTACGAAGATGGTCAAGAATCTTAGTCATCTGTCTTACGAAGCCAGACTGGTTAAATTTGATTTGTTTCCTCTTAATTACAGGCAACTACGCGGTGACCTCATCCAAACCTACCGGATTGTCAGAGGCCGCGATTGTGCCCTAGAATTTGCTGAGTTCTTCGAATTGGCTGGGACGGAACATCTCCGGGATCATCCCTTTAAACTGCAGAGGAAGTTTGTCCACACGAAAGTCCGTCGAAACGCCTTTTCGCAGAGGGTCGTAGGAGCATGGAACGGACTCCCTGACGAGGTGGTCCTTTCAGAAACTGTTGACAAATTTAAATTTAAACTAGATACTTATTTTCTGAGAAACTGTTGTCAATATAATGAAGATTGTGTAAACAGTGGCAGGTTGCGCCTGGCCCACACATATCGATGACCCTACATTTTATTTGTCAGATATATCACTGTAAACGTTTGTACTATGGACATTTTTGCATGTGAATAGGTAGCTCAAGGGCGAAAGCCTGCTTCCCTCAATAAAGTGGCTTAAAGTGACTTAACATTGTACGGACCAAGGAATCTGTTTTAAGTAAAACACGGTTTATAAATGCACTAATCGAAAAATGTGAAAATAAATAACTGTACGGTATTAAGATTACTGTTTCCTGTTAAGAATGTTTGGGTTATGAATAATGTTTCTCTTATGGATTTTCGGGTGCTCATTCAACAGGGGTAGAGTCAATCCCGGGCTATTCGATTGTCCATTGCATCCAATCAGATTCGGGTGCCTTTAACTGCATCGTTCTGGTGTGTGGTTCGGCAATTACTTAGACTTAGTTGGACTGATCTCTAAAAAGGGAGAAACGGGTTTTGGATATGAATAGTTCAACTGCAAGAAAATTCAAATGCTACCAGCCAGTGTGTTGGTGTTAATAATGCGCAATCCAACGATCAGTCAAGTCACAAAAATGAACCTGCGCGTGCGTTTCTCACGCTGCATGCCCTGATAATCGGGCACGCGCTTGGAAGGCATAGGGAGTCTTGCGCACTAAGCGATGCCAATTGATCCAAATCTGTTGCTCAAGTTTTTCATGTTCTGTCATTGGCTAAGCCTCTGAATGTAACCCCGACTTTAATTGCCTGTAACAAACATTTTGTTACAAAGGATTTGGGCAAAGCAGAATTGTTAAATTCCTTTTTCTTCAACCAGTTTACCATTATAAAAAGCCTCATTCCCTAAATTCATCTGCTTTCAAATTCAAATTCACATCTAGCATCCATTAATTTCTGACCTTGGAGTATTTAAAAAGAAATAGCTCACCTAAATTATTTACGTTCGGTTGGAACTGATAACATTTCAAACTTTCTTATTTAACAGGTTAGAAGATAACCACCTTTACTAAGCAAATTATTCTCAGTATTTCTCGAAAACGGTTTATTCCCCGATTATTGTAAAACTTCTATTATAATTCCAGTTTTAAAATCTGGTTCTGACATTCATAACTATCTCGGTGTTCATAAAATGCCCCCCCCCTTGTTAAAATCTTTGAAAAACAAATCACAAAATAACGGATTTTTGCATAAGTTATCATATTCTCAACTCTTCCAAACATTTTTATTTTATTTTATTTATTTATTGCCAGTTTACAGGCAAGGTCAAAAAATATATACAGTAGAGGGTCAAGCTGACAGAGAAAAAACTCCTGATCGTTGTTTCAGGTGTTTTCAGGAGAAAAAACTGCAGCTTATTGAGTAATTAAAGTTCTGGAAAGGGACGCGTTAACACAGGTGCCCGGTGAAGAACCTCTCCATTCAGTGTTACGGATCCAGTATTCTGCACCATCAGGTATGTTGGCGAGCGGCTGTTCGCTGTCGACTGAGAAATAAGCCGATTGAGGTCTGCAGAGCCAGCAATATTGCCCTCAGCATGAAGTCCGGCACAGGATTCAGAGTCCGTGAACGCCATCAGAACCGAAGAGAGCTTCCACAGAGTCAGCACCCAAAAGTTTTGGAAGGTGTCCTGAATGTAGAAAACTAGTGACAGTTCGCGCAAATAAGGGATAGCTTTGGTGAATTTTGATACTTCTAGGTAGCTTTTTCCAGATTGCTATAGCGTTTACCGAAAAAAACTGTCGGTATCTAACTGTGCGTGCCATAGAAAGAAATAAAAATACATCTCGATGACTGGTTCGACGAGAGTGGTCGAGGTGCCTCAGAGATGTAAGGAAGTTAAATGTACGACTGTTTAGAAGTTAAAACAGTAAAAATAGTCTCTTCTGTAATCTGCGAAGCCACAGCGGGTCAAGGCTTGTAAGCTCACAGCGTTGTTGGTAGGACAGGTTTCGGTGTTCTGAATAGAAAAATCTTTTTGTAAAGAAGTGTTGGTCTGATTCTATCTTCTTTTGTTCAATAGCGTGCAGAAGGCTAAATAGAAACAAGCAGTATTCCAGACGAGGCCTGACATACATTTTATAGAGGCTGATTCTAATTTTGACGGTTTTAAAATTTCTAAGAGTAAACTCAGTAGTTTGGCGTGCTTTCGAGAAAATCCGGGCGCAATGCTCTGACAGATTAAGACTAATAGAATATGATATGCCCAGATCCTTTATAACTCCGGGCACATTTAGATCGTGACCGTCTATGCTTTGGTGCGGCTGATGGTTGTCGCCAATAGCCATAACGGAGCACTTTTGCCAAGAAAATGAGAGGCGCCATGTGCGACACCACTGAGCAAAGGCCAGAAGATCCTTTTTTAAGAGCTCAAGCACGATGTTGCGATCAACCGGTTTATATCGATAGGCAACTTTTAAATCGTCAGCGTACATAAAGGGCCTATCAGACTGAAAACAATCAGGAACATCGTTGACAAAGAGGCAAAATAGATGCGGGCCGAGCACGCTGCCCTGAATAACTCCGCTCCTCACATGCGTGGGGTTGGAGATAACATCAGAAATTTTAACCCGTTGTGCGCGAGCATTCAAATAGGAAAATATTAAGTTCAGAAGCTTGTTACCTATGCCAAAGGAGGCATATGTCAGCAAGAGGAGATCGTAGTCAACACGATCAAAAGCCTTAGTGAAATCGAAGTAAATGGTGAAAATTGCAAAACCGCTGTCTCTAGATTGTAGCACATGACCAAAGAAAGAGAGCTGGCAAGTGTCAGAAGACCTTTTTCGAAAAAACCATGCTGAGCCGCATTAAGTAGTTAAGTCTCTCTTAAGTGACGCATCATCTTTAAGTCACTTTAAGTCACTTTATTGAGGGAAGTAGGCTTTCGCCCTTGAGCTCCCTATTCATATGCAAAAATGTCAATAGTATAAATGTTTACAGCGATATATCTGACAAATGAAAATGTAGGGTCATCGATATGTGTGGGCCAGGCGCAACCTGCCACTGTTTACACAATCTTCATTATATTGACAATAGTTTCTCAGAAAATGAGTATCAAGTTTGAATTTAAATGCATCAACAGTTTCTGAAAGGACAACATCCTCAGGGAGTCCATTCCATGCTCCAACGACCCTCTGCGAAAAGGCGTTCCGACGGACTTTCGTGTGGACAAACTTCCTTTGCAGTTTGAAGGGATGACCCCGCAGATGTTCCGTCCCAGCCAATTCGAAGAATTCAGCAAATTCTAGGGGCACAATTGCGGCCTCTGACAATCCGGTAGGTTTTGGATGAGGTCACCGCGTAGTTGCCTGTAATTTAGAGGAACAAATCAAGTTCAACCAGTCTGGCTTCGTAAGGCAGATTACTAAGATTCTTGACCATCTTCGTAGCCCTCGCCTGCACTCGTTCCAGCTGTAGATAATCCTTCTTAAACCACGGACGCCAGGCCTGGATGGCATATTCAAGTGAGATCGAACAAATACCCGTAGGTTTTTCGGAAAAAGTTCCTTATCAATCTGCACAAACCCACGTCTGAGCGCAAATAAGACCTGTGTAGCGCGTTTTTGCTGCCTTTAAACACTGTGAAGATGGTTTAAGTGAGGAGTGTATTAGAACACCGAGGTCCTTCTTTTCCTCAACAATTGAAAGGGGCTGCCCATTGAGAATGTTTTGGAAGGAATCATCCTCCTCACTGGTCCTTCTGGTACGCAGTCTTAGGACCACACACTTCCCAATGTTTAAATTTAAGAGCCAACGAGCAGACCAGCTGCTAAGACGGTTGAGATCCTCTTGAAGTGCGTGCCTTTCGAAATCAGATCTGATGACCCTCCACAATTTAACATCATCTGCAAACATGATGGCGCTGCAATCCAGGTCGTCGACACAGTCGTTGATGTACACTAAGAAGAGTAACGGCCCTAATACCGAGCCTTGGGGGACACCACTTAGAACCGGAGTAGGTGTTGACTTCGAGGTATCGATGCACACAGTTTGCAATTTATCTGTAAGAAAGTCTGCGATCCATGTCAGCAGTCCTCTTATGCCGATTTCTGATAATTTGAAGATGAGACGTTTGTGTGGGACACTGTCAAACGCCTTCTTGAAATCAGTGTTTATGACGTCAACACTACCATTTTCGTCCAGTGCACGAGTCCAATGCTCTGTTGAGAGTAATAAACTAGAAAGACAGGAGCGATTCTGTCTGAAGCCATGCTGGAGATCTGAGAGTAATTGGTTTTCCTCAAGGAACTTCATGGTTGTCTTCTTGATTATTGATTCCATTATTTTACAGCAAATGGAGGTTAGGCTGACAGGCCGATAATTGTTGACATTAGATCGAGCACCACTCTTGTATATGGGGTATATATTTGCTGCCTTCCATTCGGATGGCAGTTTCCCTGATTCAAATGACGAATTAAATATATGCGCTAGTGTTTTGGACAGTTCGCTGGCCAGTTCTTTCAAGAACTTGGCCGGTATATCGTCCGGACCAGATGACTTCGCTTCTTTCAGATTTCGCAGTTCTGGTTCCACGAGAGGTTCCTGGAAGATTATTTATTCAAAGCACTGGACCGGCGTCTATAACAGCACTGTTGACGTGGTCAAGCTGAAGTTCCGGTTCTCTGAGTGAAAACCGAGGCAAAAAACGACCTAAGTACTGGCTTTGTCGCAATTTTTCAACGACTTCAACACCATTCCCATCCATGAGTACTGCTACTGGGTCCTTGTTTTTTTAGTCGGCTATTGATATTATGGAATAAAAGTTTTGGTTTTATATTCAGCCTGTTGAATAATTCTTGATTCAGAGTTCTTCCTTGCCTGACGAATCATTTTTTTCACAGCGTTTCTTTGATGACGAAATTCTTTGAGATGCTCTGCTGACCCAGTTTGCCTGAATACCTTCCATTTTTATTCTTCTTCTTTAGCTGCCTGTTAAGTTCTCTTGTTAACCAGGCGGGGCGACTATTCTTTTTTTGCACCTTCACGGGACAAAAGCGTTCAATCAGATCGAGTGAGACTGTCTTAAAGGATCGCCAGTCATCCTTCGGATTCCCTTTAAGCAAACAATCCCATCTCATAGACATCAGTTCTTTCCTCATCGTGTTAAAATCAGCCTTCCATATATTTCGCTTTGATCAAGGTCTCGAAGATCTTCGAGACTGCTGGTAGTGTATTTATTGGCCTAAAGTCGTCAAATGACGTAGGTCGTTCGTGTTTTTAACATAATTTATGCTCTTTGTTATTCGAATGCGCAATGAGCCGCACGTCTAGCTTTTGATATAGCTTTATGAAACGAATGGTACTAGTTGATTCATACAGCTAGATCAAACATAATCAACACTATGATATATAATACAAATATGAAGACTGTATGACTGCATTGAAAGTTTATTACCGTTAAACTCTTCTTGCTCCTAATCTATTTTCACCTTTTTAGCAATCAGTCAACTAAGTCTAATTATTCGGCAGACCCCACAACGGAATCGACTGCGCTCGCATCTGATTGGAAGTATTTATCCCTTCGAATCGACCGCAGACGTTTCTACCTCTGTCAAATGAATACCCTCGAACGTCAATAACAGTCTAGTCTTGACTCTAAACATTATTTCCCAGAAACATTCATCTTCATTCTGTATAGCTGCTTTTACTTCATTTTCGCTATTTCTAAACCTTGGAAAACAGGTTTTTTTACTTAAAACAAACTCGTCATTTCAACACTGCTATTTAAGCAAACAAACAAACCAAAGCTTAAGTGTTTAATGAAAAGAGGAGTTTGTTTTAGGTTTTTTCCTGTGTTCTAAGGATTTGACGGCGCAAAGCCGTGCCAAATCAATAAACCTATTTATTTATTTATTTAGGCAATATGTGCGATTCCTTCCATAAAATAGGGAAAAATTCACTTCCAAGAGCAAAATTAAATATCTTATACAAAAGGGACGGAAATATATCGTTTGCATCCGCCTTAAGAACGCTGACAGGGACGCCATCTGGTCCTGGACTGTAAGATTGACGAAAACGCCGAATGGCTACGGTCACGTCCCAGAGGGTCAAAGTTATGGTTTCGAGGACGTTACCTGTCCAAACCCGGATGTTAGGAAAGGGGGCAACGGCATGTTCACTAATCGTTCTACAAACGAAAGCATTGAAGCTATCAGCCGTCAACTTAGCGTCAGCTATTGGGTTTCCTAAGGCATCTCGAAGTACGGGGTGCTGCGTTTTTCTCTGCACTTTTACTGTGCGCGAAAAGAGCTTCGCAACATTTAACGAAGGGTTTTCGGCAAAGGTAACCTCATCGGCTTGTCGTTTTTTTCGTCCGACAGCCTATTAGCCTCTTCAAAGATTTGGTGGATCAAGGGCAGGACGGAGTTGTCGTTTTGTAGATGAAAA
>WEDG01009375.1:2500-26124 GCA_017591395.1 Schistocephalus solidus | reverse complement strand
AGCTATTACGGTAAATAGGGTGGGTTTGTGTGTAGAAATGGTCACCAGAAGAATCTCATCCAACAGAGTCAGAATTGATGGTGGAAAGTAAGCTATTGCGGTGAATAGGTGGGTTTTGTATGTAGAAATGGTCACCAGAAGTATCTCATCAAACAGAGTCAGAATTGATGGTGGTAAGTAAAGCTATTGCGGTGAATAAGTGGGTTTTGTGTAGAAATGGTCACCAGAAGGATCTCATCAAACAGAGTCAGAATTAAAGATGGTGGTTAGTACAGCTATTGCGGTAAATAGGTGGGTCTGTGTGTAGAAATGGTCACCAGAAGGATCTCATCCAACAGAGATCAGTAATAATGGTGGTAAGTAAGCTATTGCGGTGAAAGATGGGCTTGTGTGTCGAAACGGTCAACAGAAGGATCTCATCCAACAGTGTCAGAATTAAAAGGTGGTTTGTACGCAATTGCGGTAAATAGGTGGGTCTGTGTGCCGAAAATGGTCACCAGAAAGGATTTCATCCAACAGAGTCAGAATTGATGGTGGTAAGTAAGCTATTGCGGTGAATAAAGTGGGCTTTGTGTGTAGAAATGGTCACCCTGAAGGATCTCATCCAACAGAGTCAGAATTGATGGTGATAAGTAAGCTATTGCGGTAAATAGGTGGGTTTTGTGTGTAGAAATGGTCACCAGAAGGATTTCATCCAACAGAGTCAGAATTGATGGTGGTAAAGTAAGCTATTGCGGTGAATAGGTTGGTTTGTATGTAGAAATGGTCACCAGAAGGATCTCATCAAACAGAGTCAGAATTGATGGTGGTAAGTAAAGCTATTGCGGTGAAAAGAGTGGGTTTTGTGTGTAGAAATGGTCACCAGAAGGATCTCATCCAAACAGAGTCAGAATTTATGGTGGTAAAGTAGGCTATTGCGGTGGATAGGTGGGTTTGTGTGTAGAAATGGTCACCAGAAGGATCTCATCCAACAGAGTCAGAATTGATGGTGGTAAGTTAGCTATTGCGTTGAATAGGTATGTTTGTGTGTAGAAATGGTCACCAGAAGAATCTCATCCAACAGAATCAGAATTAATGGTGGTTAGTAAGCTATTGCGGTGAATAGGTATGTTTTTTTGTAGAAATGGTCACCAGAAAGATCTCATCCAAACAGAGTCAGAATTGATGGTGATAAGTAGGTTATTGCGGTGAATAGGTGCGTTTTTGTGTAGAAATGGTCACCAAAAGGATTTCATCCAAAAGAGTCAGAATTAAAGGTGGTTTGTACGCAATAGCGGTAAATAGGTGGGTCTGTGTGTAGAAATGGTCACCAGAAGGATCTCATCCAACAGAGACATTAATAATGGTGGTAAGTAGGTTATTGCGGTGAAAAGATGGGTTTGTGTGTCGAAATGGTCAACAGAAGGATCTCATCCAAACAGAGTCAGAATTTGTGGTGGTAAGTATGCTATTGCGGTGGATAGGTGGGTTTGTTATAGAAATGGTCACCAGAAGTATTTCATCCAACAGAGTCAGAATTGATGGTGGTTAGTAAGCTTTTACGGTGAATAGGTGGGCTTCGTGTGTAGAAATGGTCACCTAGAAGGATCTTTTCCAACAGAGTCAGAATTGATGATGATAAGTAAGCTATTGCGGTAAATAGGTGGGTTTGTGTGTAGAAATGGTCACCAGAAGAATTTCATCCAACAGAGTCAGAATTGATGGTGGAAAGTAAGCTATTGCGGTGAATAGGTGGGTTTGTATTTAGAAATGGTCACCAGAAGGATCTCATCAAACAGAGTCAGAATTGATGGTGGTAAGTAAAGCTATTGCGGTGAATAGGTGGGTTTTGTGTGTAGAAATGGTCACCAGAAAGGATCCTCATACAACAGGAGTCAGAATTTATGGTGGTAAGTAAGCTATTGCGGTGGATAGGTGGGTTTGTGTGTAGAAATGGTCACCAGAAGGATCTCATACAACAGAGTCATAATTGATGGTGGTAAGTAAGCTATTGCGTTGAATAGGTGGGTTTTGTGTGTAGAAATGGTCACCAGAAGAATCTCATCCAACAGAATCAGAATTAATGGTGGTTGGCAAGCTATTGCGGTGAATAGGTATGTTTTGTAGAAATGGTTAACAGAAGCATCTCATTAAACAAGAGTCAGAATTGATGTTTCTAAGTAAGCTATTGAGGTGAATAGGTATGTTTGTGTGTAGAAATGGTCACTAGAAGGCTCTCATTCAGCAGAGTCAGAATTGATGGTGGTAAGTAAACTATTGCGGTGAATAGGTGGTTTTGTGTGTAGAAATGGTCACCAGAAGGATCTCATCCAACAGAGTCAGAATTTATGGTGGTAAGTAAGCTATTGCGGTGAATAGGTGGGTTTGTGTGTAGAAATGGTCACCAGAAGAATCTCATCCAACAGAATCAGAATTAATGGTGGTAAGTAAGCTATTGCGGTGAATAGGTATGTTTTTTGTAGAAATGGTCACCAGAAAGATCTCATCCAACAGAGTCAGAATTGATGGTGATAAGTAGGTTATTGCGGTGAATAGGTGCGTTTTTGTGTAGAAATGGTCACCAAAAGGATTTCATCCAAAAGAGTCAGAATTAAAGGTGGTTTGTACGCATTGCGGTAAATAGGTGGGTCTGTGTGTAGAAATGGTCACCAGAAGGATCTCATCCAACAGAGACATTATTAATGGTGGTAAGTAGGTTATTGCGGTGAAAAGATGGGTTTGTGTGTCGAAATGGTCAACAGAAGGATCTCATCCAACAGTGTCATAATTAAAGGTGGTTTGTACGCAATTGCGGTAAATAGGTGGGTCTGTGTGCCGAAATGGTCACCAGAAGTATTTCATCCAACAGAGTCAGAATTGATGGTGGTTAGTAAGCTTTTACGGTGAATAAATGGCTTCGTGTGTAGAAATGGTCACCTAAAGGATCTTTTCATCCAACAGAGTCAGAATTGATGATGATAAGTAAGCTATTACGGTAAATAGGTGGGTTTGTGTGTAGAAATGGTCACCAGAAGAATTTCATCCAACAGAGTCAGAATTGATGGTGGAAAGTAAGCTATTGCGGTGAATAGGTGGGTTTGTATGTAGAAATGGTCACCAGAAGTATCTCATCAAACAGAGTCAGAATTGATGGTGGTAAGTAAACTATTGCGGTGAAAAGAGGGTTTTGTGTGTAGAAATGGTCACCAGAAGGATCTCATCAAACAGAGTCAGAATTTATGGTGGTAAGTAAGCTATTGCGGTGGATAGGTGGGTTTGTGTGTAGAAATGGTCACCAGAAGGATCTCATACAACAGAGACATAATTGATGTTGGTAAGTTAGCTATTGCGTTGAATAGGTGTGTTTGTGTGTAGAAATGGTCACCAGAAGGATCTCATCCAACAGAATCAGAATTAATGGTGGTTAGTAAGCTATTGCGGTGAATAGGTATGTTTTTTTGTAGAAATGGTAACCAGAAGCATCTCATTAAACAGAGTCAGAATTGATGTTTCTAAGTAAGCTATTGAGGTGAATAGGTATGTTTGTGTGTAGAAATGGTCACTAGAAGGCTCTCATTCAGCAGAGTCAGAATTGATGGTGGTAAGTAAACTATTGCGGTGAATAGGTGGTTTTGTGTGTAGAAATGGTCACCAGAAGGATCTCATCCAACAGAGTCAGAATTTATGGTGGTAAGTTAGCTATTGCGGTGGATAGGTGGGTTTGTGTGTAGAAATGGTCACCAGAAGGATCTCATCCAACAGAGTCAGAATTTATGGTGGTAAGTAAGCTATTGCGGTGGATAGGTGGGTTTGTGTGTAGAAATGGTCACCAGAAGGATCTCATCCAACAGAGTCAGAATTGATGGTGGTAAGTAAGCTATTGCGTTGAATAGGTGGGTTTGTGTGTAGAAATGGTCACCAGAAGGATCTCATCCAACAGAGTCAGAATTGATGGTGGTAAGTAAGCTATTGCGGTGAATAGGTGCGTTTTGTGTAGAAATGGTCACCAGAAGGATTTCATCCAACAGAGTCAGAATTGATGGTGGTAAGTAAGCTATTGCGGTGAATAGGTGGGTTTGTGTGTAGAAATGGTCACCAGAAGGATCTCATCCAACAGAGTCAGAATTGATGGTGGTTTGCGTAAGCAATTGCGGTAAATAGGTGGGTCTGTGTGTACGAAATGGTCACCAGAAGGATCTCATCCAACAGAGTCAGAATTGATGGTGGTAAGTAAGCTATTACGGTAAATAGGTGGGTTTGTGTGTAGAAATGGTCACCAGAAGAATTTCATCCAACAGAGTCAGAATTGATGGTGGAAAGAAAGTTATTGCGGTGAATAGGTGGGTTTGTGTGTAGAAATGGTCACCAGAAGGATCTTATCCAACAGAGTCAGAATTTATGGTGGTTAGTAAGCTATTGCGGTGGAAAGCTGGGTTTTTGTGTAGAAATGGTCACCAGAAGGATCTTATCCAACAGAGTCAGAATTTATGGTGGTAAGTAAGCTATTGCGGTGAATAGGTGGGTTTGTGTGTAGAAATGGTAACCAGAAGGATCTCATCCAACAGAGTCATTATTGATGGTGGTAAGTAAGCTATTGCGTTGAATAGGTGGGTTTTGTGTGTAGAAATGGTCACCAGAATTATCTCATCCAGCAGAGTCAGAATTGATGGTGGTAAGTAAACTATTGCGGTGAATAGGTGGTTTTGTGTGTAGAAATGGTCACCAGAAGGATCTCATCCAACAGAGTCAGAATTTAGGGTGGTAAGTAAGCCATTGCGGTGGATAGGTAGGTTTGTGTGTAGAAATTGTCACCAGAAAGATCTCATCCAACAGATTCAAAATTGATGGTGGTAAGTTAGCTATTGCGGTGAATAGGTGGGTTTGTGTGTAGAAATGGTCACCAGAAGGATCTCATCCAACAGAGTCAGAATTGATGGTGGTAAGTAAGCTATTGCGGTGAATAGGTGGGTTTTGTGTGTAGAAAATGGTCACCAGAAAGATCCTCATCCAACAGAGTCAGAATTGATGGTGGTAAGTAAGCTATTGCGGTGAATAGGTGGGTTTGTTTGTAGAAATGGTCACCAGAAGGATCTCATCCAACAGAGTCAGAATTGATGGTGGTAAGTAAGCTATTGCGGTGAATAGGTGGGTTTGTGTGTAGAAATGGTCACCAGAAGGATCTCATCCAACAGAGTCAGAATTGATGGTGGTAAGTAAGCTATTGCGGTGAATAGGTGGGTTTGTGTGTAGAAATGGTCACCAGAAGGATCTCATCCAACAGAGTCAGAATTGATGGTGGTAAGTAAGCTTTTGCGGTGAATAGGTGGGTTTGTGTGTAACAATGGTCACCAGAAGGATCTCATCCAACAGAGTCAGAATTGATGGTGGTAAGTAAGCTATTGCGGTGAATAGGTGGGTTTTGTGTAGAAATGGTCACCAGAAGGATCTCATCCAACAGAGTCAGAATTGATGGTGGTAAGTAAGCTATTGCGGTGAATAGGTGGGTTTGTGTGTAGAAATGGTCACCAGAAGGATCTCATCCAACAGAGTCAGAATTTTATGGTGGTAAGTAAGCTATTGCGGTGAATAGGTGGGTTTGTGTGTAGAAATGGTCACCAGAAGGATCTCATCCAACAGAGTCAGAATTGATGGTGGTAAGTAAGCTATTGCGGTGAATAGGTGGGTTTGTGTGTAGAAATGGTCACCAGAAGGATCTCATCCAACAGAGTCAGAATTGATGGTGGTAAGTAAGCTATTGCGGTGGATGGGTGGGTTTGTGTGTAGAAATGGTCACCAGAAGGATCTCATCCAACAGAGTCAGAATTGATGGTGGTAAGTAAGCTATTGCGTTGAATAGGTGGTTTGTGTGTAGAAATGGTCACCAGAAGGATCTCATCCAACAGAGTCAGAATTGATGGTGGTAAGTAAGCTATTGCGGTGAATAGGTGGGTTTTTTTGTAGAAATGGTCACCAGAAGGATCTCATCCAACAGAGTCAGAATTGATGGTGGTAAGTAAGCTATTGCGGTGAATAGGTGGGCTTTTGTGTAGAAATGGTCACCAGAAGGATCTCATCCAACAGAGTCAGAATTGATGGTGGTAAGTAAGCTATTGCGGTGAATAGGTGGGTTTGTGTGTAGAAATGGTCACCAGAAGGATCTCATCCAACAGAGTCAGAATTGATGGTGGTAAGTAAGCTATTGCGGTGAAAAGATGGGGTTTGTGTGTAGAAATGGTCACCAGAAGGATCTCATCCAACAGAGTCAGAATTGATGGTGGTAAGTAAGCTATTGCGGTGAATAGGTGGGTTTGTGTGTAGACAATGGTCACCAGAAGGATCTCATCCAACAGAGTCAGAATTGATGGTGGAAAGTAAGCTATTGCGGTGAATAGGTGGGTTTGTGTGTAGAAATGGTCACCAGAAGGATCTCATCCAACAGAGTCAGAATTGATGGTGGTAAGTAAGCTATTGCGGTGAATAGGTGGGCTTTGTGTGTAGACAATGGTCACCAGAAGGATCTCATCCAACAGAGTCAGAATTGATGGTGGTAAGTAAGCTATTGCGGTGAATAGGTGGGTTTGTGTGTAGACAATGGTCACCAGAAGGATCTCATCCAACAGAGTCAGAATTGATGATGGTAAGTAAGCTATTGCGGTGAATAGGTGGCTTTTGTGTGTAACAATGGTCACCAGAAGGATCTCATCCAACAGAGTCAGAATTGATGGTGGTAAGTAAGCTATTGCGGTGAATAGGTGGGTTTGTGTGTAGACAATGGTCACCAGAAGGATCTCATCCAACAGAGTCAGAATTGATGGTGGTAAGTAAGCTATTGCGTTGAATAGGTGGGTTTGTGTGTAGAAATGGTCACCAGAAGGATCTCATCCAACAGAGTCAGAATTGATGGTGGTAAGTAAGCTATTGCGGTGAATAGGTGGGTTTTGTGTGTAGACAATGGTCACCAGAAGGATCTCATCCAACAGAGTCAGAATCTGGATGGTGATAAGTAAGCTATTGCGGTGAATAGGTGGCTTTGTGTGTAACAATGGTCACCAGAAGGATCTCATCCAACAGAGTCAGAATTGATGGTGGTAAGTAAGCAATTGCGGTGAATAGGTGGGTTTGTGTGTAGAAATGGTCACCAGAAGTATTTCATCCAACAGAGTCAGAATTGATGGTGGTAAGTAAGCTATTGCGGTGAAATAGGTGGGCTTTGTGTGTAGAAATGGTCACCAGAAGGATCTCATCCAACAGAGTCAGAATTGATGGTGGTAAGTAAGCTATTGCGGTGAATAGGTGAGTTTGTGTGTAACAATGGTCACCAGAAGGATCTCATCCAACAGAGTCAGAATTGATGGTGGTAAGTAAGCAATTGCGGTGAATAGGTGGGCTTTGTGTGTAGAAATGGTCACCAGAAGGATCTCATCCAACAGAGTCAGAATTGATGGTGGTAAGTAAACTATTGCGGTGAATAGGTGGGCTTTGTGTGTAACAATGGTCACCAGAAGGATCTCATCCAACAGAGTCAGAATTGATGGTGGTAAGTAAGCAATTGCGGTGAAATAGGTGGGTTTGTGTGTAGAAAATGGTCACCAGAAGGATCTCATCCAACAGAGTCAGAATTGATGGTGGTAAGTAAGCTATTGCGGTGAATAGGTGGGCTTTGTGTGTAGAAATGGTCACCAGAAGGATCTCATCCAACAGAGTCAGAATTGATGGTGGTAAGTAAGCTATTGCGGTGAATAGGTGGGCTTTGTGTGTAGAAATGGTCACCAGAAGGATCTCATCCAACAGAGTCAGAATTGATGGTGGTAAGTAAGCTATTGCGGTGAATAGGTGGGCTTTGTGTGTAGAAATGGTCACCAGAAGGATCTCATCCAACAGAGTCAGAATTGATGGTGGTAAGTAAGCTATTGCGGTGAATAGGTGGGCTTTGTGTGTAGAAATGGTCACCAGAAGGATCTCATCCAACAGAGTCAGAATTGATGGTGGTAAGTAAGCTATTGCGGTGAATAGGTGGGCTTTGTGTGTAGAAAATGGTCACCAGAAGGATCTCATCCAACAGAGTCAGAATTGATGGTGGTAAGTAAGCTATTGCGGTGAATAGGTGGGCTTTGTGTGTAGAAATGGTCACCAGAAGGATCTCATCCAACAGAGTCAGAATTGATGGTGGTAAGTAAGCTATTGCGGTGAATAGGTGGGCTTTGTGTGTAGAAATGGTCACCAGAAGGATCTCATCCAACAGAGTCAGAATTGATGGTGGTAAGTAAGCTATTGCGGTGAATAGGTGGGCTTTTGTGTGTAGAAATGGTCACCAGAAGGATCTCATCCAACAGAGTCAGAATTGATGGTGGTAAGTAAGCTATTGCGGTGAATAGGTGGCTTTGTGTGTAGAAATGGTCACCAGAAGGATCTCATCCAACAGAGTCAGAATTGATGGTGGTAAGTAAGCTATTGCGGTGAATAGGTGGGCTTTGTGTGTAGAAATGGTCACCAGAAGGATCTCATCCAACAGAGTCAGAATTGATGGTGGTAAGTAAGCTATTGCGGTGAATAGGTGGCTTTGTGTGTAGAAATGGTCACCAGAAGGATCTCATCCAACAGAGTCAGAATTGATGGTGGTAAGTAAGCTATTGCGGTGAATAGGTGGGCTTTGTGTGTAGACAATGGTCACCAGAAGGATCTCATCCAACAGAGTCAGAATTGATGGTGGTAAGTAAGCTATTGCGGTGAATAGGTGGGTTTGTGTGTAGAAATGGTCACCAGAAGGATCTCATCCAACAGAGTCAGAATTGATGGTGGTAAGTAAGCTATTGCGGTGAATAGGTGGGCTTTGTGTGTAGAAATGGTCACCAGAAGGATCTCATCCAACAGAGTCAGAATTGATGGTGGTAAGTAAGCTATTGCGGTGAATAGGTGGGCTTTGTGTGTAACAATGGTCACCAGAAGGATCTCATCCAACAGAGTCAGAATTGATGGTGGTAAGTAAGCTATTGCGGTGAAATAGGTGGGCTTTTGTGTGTAGAAATGGTCACCAGAAGGATCTCATCCAACAGAGTCAGAAATGATGGTGGTAAGTAAGCTATTGCGGTGAATAGGTGGTTTTGTGTGTAACAATGGTCACCAGAAGGATCTCATCCAACAGAGTCAGAATTGATGGTGGTAAGTAAGCTATTGCGGCGAATAGGTGGCTTTGTGTGTAGAAATGGTCACCAGAAGGATCTCATCCAACAGAGTCAGAATTGATGGTGGTATGTAAGCTATTGCGGTGAATAGGTGGGCTTTGTGTGTAGAAATGGTCACCAGAAGGATCTCATCCAACAGAGTCAGAATTGATGGTGGTAAGTAAAGCTATTGCGGTGAATAGGTGGCTTTGTGTGTAGAAATGGTCACCAGAAGGATCTCATCCAACAGAGTCAGAATTGATGGTGGTAAGTAAGCAATTGCGGTGAATAGGTGGGCTTTGTGTGTAGAAATGGTCACCAGAAGGATCTCATCCAACAGAGTCAGAATTGATGGTGGTAAGTAAGCTATTGCGGTGAATAGGTGGCTTTGTGTGTAGAAATGGTCACCAGAAGGATCTCATCCAACAGAGTCAGAATTGATGGTGGTAAGTAAGCTATTGCGGTGAATAGGTGGGCTTTGTGTAGACAATGGTCACCAGAAGAATCTCATCCAACAGAGTCAGAATTGATGGTGGTAAGTAAGCTATTGCGGTGAATAGGTGGCTTTGTGTGTAGAAATGGTCACCAGAAGGATCTCATCCAACAGAGTCAGAATTGATGGTGGTAAGTAAGCAATTGCAGTGAATAGGGGGCTTTGTGTGTAGAAATGGTCACCAGAAGGATCTCATCCAACAGAGTCAGAATTGATGGTGGTAAGTAAGCTATTGCGGTGAATAGGTGGCTTTGTGTGTAGAAAAGGTCACCAGAAGGATCTCATCCAACAGAGTCAGAATTGATGGTGGTAAGTAAGCTATTGCGGTGAATAGGTGGGTTTGTGTGTAACAATGGTCACCAGAAGGATCTCATCCAACAGAGTCAGAATTGATGGTGGTAAGTAAGCTATTGCGGTGAATAGGTGGGCTTTGTGTGTAGAAATGGTCACCAGAAGGATCTCATCCAACAGAGTCAGAATTGATGGTGGTAAGTAAGCTATTGCGGTGAATAGGTGGGCTTTGTGTGTAGAAAATGGTCACCAGAAGGATCTCATCCAACAGAGTCAGAATTGATGGTGGTAAGTAAGCTATTGCGGTGAATAGGTGGCTTTGTGTGTAGACAATGGTCACCAGAAGGATCTCATCCAACAGAGTCAGAATTGATGGTGGTAAGTAAGCTATTGCGGTGAATAGGTGGGCTTTGTGTGTAGAAATGGTCACCAGAAGGATCTCATCCAACAGAGTCAGAATTGATGGTGGTAAGTAAGCTATTGCGGTGAATAGGTGGCTTTGTGTGTAGAAATGGTCACCAGAAGGATCTCATCCAACAGAGTCAGAATTGATGGTGGTAAGTAAGCTATTGCGGTGAATAGGTGGCTTTGTGTGTAGAAATGGTCACCAGAAGGATCTCATCCAACAGAGTCAGAATTGATGGTGGTAAGTAAGCTATTGCGGTGAATAGGTGGCTTTGTGTGTAGACAATGGTCACCAGAAGGATCTCATCCAACAGAGTCAGAATTGATGGTGGTAAGTAAGCTATTGCGGTGAATAGGTGGGTTTTGTGTGTAACAATGGTCACCAGAAGGATCTCATCCAACAGAGTCAGAATTGATGGTGGTAAGTAAGCTATTGCGGTGAATAGGTGGCTTTGTGTGTAACAATGGTCACCAGAAGGATCTCATCCAACAGAGTCAGAATTGATGGTGGTAAGTAAGCTATTGCGGCGAATAGGTGGCTTTGTGTGTAGAAATGGTCACCAGAAGGATCTCATCCAACAGAGTCAGAATTGATGGTGGTAAGTAAGCTATTGCGGCGAATAGGTGGCTTTGTAAGTAACAATGGTCACCAGAAGGATCTCATCCAACAGAGTCAGAATTGATGGTGGTAAGTAAGCTATTGCGGTGAATAGGTGGCTTTGTGTGTAGAAATGGTCACCAGAAGGATCTCATCCAACAGAGTCAGAATTGATGGTGGTAAGTAAGCTATTGCGGCGAATAGGTGGCTTTGTGAGTAACAATGGTCACCAGAAGGATCTCATCCAACAGAGTCAGAATTGATGGTGGTAAGTAAGCTATTGCGGTGAATAGGTGGGCTTTGTGTGTAGAAATGGTCACCAGAAGGATCTCATCCAACAGAGTCAGAATTGATGGTGGTAAGTAAGCAATTGCGGTGAATAGGTGGCTTTGTGTGTAGAAAATGGTCACCAGAAGGATCTCATCCAACAGAGTCAGAATTGATGGTGGTAAGTAAGCTATTGCGGTGAATAGGTGGCTTTGTGTGTAGAAATGGTCACCAGAAGGATCTCATCCAACAGAGTCAGAATTGATGGTGGTAAGTAAGCTATTGCGGTGAATAGGTGGCTTTGTGAGTAACAATGGTCACCAGAAGGATCTCATCCAACAGAGTCAGAATTGATGGTGGTAAGTAAGCTATTGCGGCGAATAGGTGGCTTTGTATGTAACAATGGTCACCAGAAGGATCTCATCCAACAGAGTCAGAATTGATGGTGGTAAGTAAGCTATTGCGGTGAATAGGTGGCTTTGTGTGTAGAAATGGTCACCAGAAGGATCTCATCCAACAGAGTCAGAATTGATGGTGGTAAGTAATTTATTGTGGTGAATAGGTGGCTTTGTACGAAAACAATGGTCACTAGAAGGATCTCATCCAACAGAGTCAGAATTGATGGTGGTAAGTAAGCTATTGCGGTGAATAGGTGGCTTTGTGTGTAGAAATGGTCACCAGAAGGATCTCATCCAACAGAGTCAGAATTGATGGTGGTAAGTAAGCAATTGCGGTGAATAGGTGGCTTTGTGTGTAGAAATGGTCACCAGAAGGATCTCATCCAACAGAGTCAGAATTGATGGTGGTAAGTAAGCTATTGCGGCGAATAGGTGGCTTTGTAAGTAACAATGGTCACCAGAAGGATCTCATCCAACAGAGTCAGAATTGATGGTGGTAAGTAAGCTATTGCGGCGAATAGGTGGCTTTGTAAGTAACAATGGTCACCAGAAGGATCTCATCCAACAGAGTCAGAATTGATGGTGGTAAGTAAGCTATTGCGGTGAATAGGTGGCTTTGTAGTAACAATGGTCACCAGAAGGATCTCATCCAACAGAGTCAGAATTGATGGTGGTAAGTAAGCTATTGCGGTGAATAGGTGGCTTTGTGTGTAGAAATGGTCACCAGAAGGATCTCATCCAACAGAGTCAGAATTGATGGTGGTAAGTAAGCTATTGCGGCGAATAGGTGGCTTTGTAAGTAACAATGGTCACCAGAAGGATCTCATCCAACAGAGTCAGAATTGATGGTGGTAAGTAAGCAATTGCGGTGAAATAGGTGGCTTTGTGTGTAGAAATGGTCACCAGAAGGATCTCATCCAACAGAGTCAGAATTGATGGTGGTAAGTAAGCTATTGCGGCGAATAGGTGGCTTTGTAAGTAACAATGGTCACCAGAAGGATCTCATCCAACAGAGTCAGAATTGATGGTGGTAAGTAAGCTATTGCGGTGAATAGGTGGGTTTGTGTGTAGACAATGGTCACCAGAAGGATCTCATCCAACAGAGTCAGAATTGATGGTGGTAAGTAAGCTATTGCGGTGAATAGGTGGCTTTGTGTGTAGACAATGGTCACCAGAAGGATCTCATCCAACAGAGTCAGAATTGATGGTGGTAAGTAAGCTATTGCGGTGAATAGGTGGCTTTGTGTGTAGAAATGGTCACCAGAAGGATCTCATCCAACAGAGTCAGAATTGATGGTGGTAAGTAAGCTATTGCGGTGAATAGGTGGCTTTGTGTAGACAATGGTCACCAGAAGGATCTCATCCAACAGAGTCAGAATTGATGGTGGTAAGTAAGCTATTGCGGTGAATAGGTGGCTTTGTGTGTAGAAATGGTCACCAGAAGGATCTCATCCAACAGAGTCAGAATTGTTGGTGGTTAGTAAGCTATTGCGGTGAATAGGTGGCTTTTGTGTAAGAAATGGTCACCAGATGGATCTCATCCAACAGAGTCAGAATTGATGGTGGTAAGTAAGCTATTGCGGTGAATAGGTGGCTTTGTGTGTAACAATGGTCACCAGAAGGATCTCATCCAACAGAGTCAGAATTGATGGTGGTAAGTAAGCTATTGCGGTGAATAGGTGGCTTTGTGTGTAGAAATGGTCACCAGAAGGATCTCATCGAACAGAGGCAGAATTGATGGTGGTAAGTAAGCTATTGCGGCTGAATAGGTGGCTTTGTGTAAGTAACAATGGTCACCAGAAGGATATCATCTAACAGAGTCAGAATTGATGGTGGTAAGTAAGCAATTGCGGTGAATAGGTGGGCTTTGTGTGTAGAAAATGGTCACCAGAAGGATCTCATCCAACAGAGTCAGAATTGATGGTGGTAAGTAAGCTATTGCGGTGAATAGGTGGCTTTGTGTGTAGAAATGGTCACCAGAAGGATCTCATCCAACAGAGTCAGAATTGATGGTGGTAAGTAAGCTATTGCGGTGAATAGGTGGCTTTGTGTGTAGAAATGGTCACCAGAAGGATCTCATCCAACAGAGTCAGAATTGATGGTGGTAAGTAAGCAATTGCGGTGAATAGGTGGGCTTTGTGTGTAGAAATGGTCACCAGAAGGATCTCATCCAACAGAGTCAGAATTGATGGTGGTAAGTAAGCTATTGCGGCGAATAGGTGGGCTTTGTGTGTAGAAATGGTCACCAGAAGGATCTCATCCAACAGAGTCAGAATTGATGGTGGTAAGTAAGCTATTGCGGTGAATAGGTGGCTTTGTGTGTAGAAATGGTCACCAGAAGGATCTCATCCAACAGAGTCAGAATTGATGGTGGTAAGTAAGCTATTGCGGTGAATAGGTGGGCTTTGTGTGTAGAAATGGTCACCAGAAGGATCTCATCCAACAGAGTCAGAATTGATGGTGGTAAGTAAGCTATTGCGGTGAATAGGTGGGCTTTGTGTGTAGAAATGGTCACCAGAAGGATCTCATCCAACAGAGTCAGAATTGATGGTGGTAAGTAAGCTATTGCGGTGAATAGGTGGGCTTTGTGTGTAGAAAATGGTCACCAGAAGGATCTCATCCAACAGAGTCAGAATTGATGGTGGTAAGTAAGCTATTGCGGTGAATAGGTGGGCTTTGTGTGTAGAAATGGTCACCAGAAGGATCTCATCCAACAGAGTCAGAATTGATGGTGGTAAGTAAGCTATTGCGGTGAATAGGTGGGCTTTGTGTGTAGACAATGGTCACCAGAAGGATCTCATCCAACAGAGTCAGAATTGATGGTGGTAAGTAAGCTATTGCGGTGAATAGGTGGGCTTTGTGTGTAGAAATGGTCACCAGAAGGATCTCATCCAACAGAGTCAGAATTGATGGTGGTAAGTAAGCTATTGCGGTGAATAGGTGGGCTTTGTGTGTAAAAATGGTCACCAGAAGGATCTCATCCAACAGAGTCAGAATTGATGGTGGTAAGTAAGCTATTGCGGTGAATAGGTGGGCTTTTGTGTAGAAATGGTCACCAGAAGGATCTCATCCAACAGAGTCAGAATTGATGGTGGTAAGTAAGCTATTGCGGTGAATAGGTGGGTTTGTGTGTAGAAATGGTCACCAGAAGGATCTCATCCAACAGAGTCAGAATTGATGGTGGTAAGTAAGCAATTGCGGTGAATAGGTGGGTTTGTGTGTAGAAATGGTCACCAGAAGGATCTCATCCAACAGAGTCAGAATTGATGGTGGTAAGTAAGCTATTGCGGTGAATAGGTGGGTTTTGTGTAGAAATGGTCACCAGAAGGATCTCATCCAACAGAGTCAGAATTGATGGTGGTAAGTAAGCTATTGCGGTGAATAGGTGGGTTTGTGTGTAGAAATGGTCACCAGAAGGATCTCATCCAACAGAGTCAGAATTGATGGTGGTAAGTAAGCTATTGCGGTGAATAGGTGGGTTTGTGTGTAGAAATGGTCACCAGAAGGATCTCATCCAACAGAGTCAGAATTGATGGTGGTAAGTAAGCTATTGCGGTGAATAGGTGGGCTTTGTGTGTAGAAATGGTCACCAGAAGGATCTCATCCAACAGGAGTGAGAATTCGATGGTGGTAAGTAAGCTATTGCGGTGAATAGGTGGGTTTGTGTGTAGAAAATGGTCACCAGAAGGATCTCATCCAACAGAGTCAGAATTGATGGTGGTAAGTAAGCTATTGCGGTGAATAGGTGGGTTTGTGTGTAGAAATGGTCACCAGAAGGATCTCATCCAACAGAGTCAGAATTGATGGTGGTAAGTAAGCTATTGCGGTGAATAGGTGGGTTTGTGTGTAGAAATGGTCACCAGAAGGATCTCATCCAACAGAGTCAGAATTGATGGTGGTAAGTAAGCTATTGCGGTGAATAGGTGGGTTTGTGTGTAGAAATGGTAACCAAAGGATCTCATCCAACAGAGTCAGAATTGATGGTTGTAAGTAAGCTATTGCGGTGAATAGGTGGGTTTGTGTGTAGAAATGGTCACCAGAAGGATCTCATCCAACAGAGTCAGAATTGATGGTGGTAAGTAAGCTATTGCGGTGAATAGGTGGGTTTGTGTGTAGAAAATGGTCACCAGAAGGATCTCATCCAACAGAGTCAGAATTGATGGTGGTAAGTAAGCTATTGCGGTGAATAGGTGGGTTTGTGTGTAGAAATGGTCACCAGAAGGATCTCATCCAACAGAGTCAGAATTGATGGTGGTAAGTAAGCTATTGCGGTGAATAGGTGGGTTTGTGTGTAGAAATGGTCACCAGAAGGATCTCATCCAACAGAGTCAGAATTGATGGTGGTAAGTAAGCTATTGCGGTGAATAGGTGGGTTTGTGTGTAGAAAATGGTCACCAGAAGGATCTCATCCAACAGAGTCAGAATTGATGGTGGTAAGTAAGCTATTGCGGTGAATAGGTGGGTTTGTGTGTAGAAATGGTCACCAGAAGGATCTCATCCAACAGAGTCAGAATTGATGGTGGTAAGTAAGCTATTGCGGTGAATAGGTGGGTTTGTGTGTAGAAATGGTCACCCGAAGGATCTCATCCAACAGAGTCAGAATTGATGGTGGTAAGTAAGCTATTGCGGTGAATAGGTGGGTTTGTGTGTAGAAATGGTCACCCAAAGGATCTCATCCAACAGAGTCAGAATTGATGGTGGTAAGTAAGCTATTGCGGTGAATAGGTGGGTTTGTGTGTAGAAATGGTCACCAGAAGGATCTCATCCAACAGAGTCAGAATTGATGGTGGTAAGTAAGCTATTGCGGTGAATAGGTGGGTTTGTGTGTAGAAATGGTCACCAGAAGGATCTCATCCAACAGAGTCAGAATTGATGGTGGTAAGTAAGCTATTGCGGTGAATAGGTGGGTTTGTGTGTAGAAATGGTCACCAGAAGGATCTCATCCAACAGAGTCAGAATTGATGGTGGTAAGTAAGCTATTGCGGTGAATAGGTGGGTTTGTGTGTAGAAATGGTCACCAGAAGGATCTCATCCAACAGAGTCAGAATTGATGGTGGTAAGTAAGCTATTGACTTTGTCATGAGACCTTCCAGCCACCACCCCGCTTTTCCGTGAGCCTGGGCTCTCGGTCTGTGTGCTCGCTTCGCCTTATTGGCCCTGGACTGCACGAGCTCGAGCCTTGTACGAAGCGCCTGGTGGTGGCGGGATGTAAGTTCATGCAGCTCGGTTGGAGTGTGCAGCCGAGGACCAGCCTTCTCGAGCACCAGCGTCTGGCCATCTTCTCTTTCATTGGCTCGGCCAATCACCAATCTTGTTTTGTCAAAAGCGCGAAATCGTGGTTCAGCTGTTTGTGCGTGACTACAAACCAAAGACAATTTGTCTTCATGTTGATTGCAGTTGCGTTCAAGTGCAACCTTTTGTGCTCCAGGCGTTTGTCTGTTTCACCAACATACCTCGCATCACAATCTTGGCACGGTATGCTGCAGACCACTGCTGATTGTTCACCTGGTAGCGGGTCTTTGGGTCATGACTTGTCGCTCCACTATACTCGCTTATGCGCCATCGCCAACCTAAAGGTTTTCAGGATTCTTGCCGCCGCCCTCTGCAAACGTTCCTCACATTAGGATCAAGGAGCCAAAACTTCTTGGCTTCTGCTTCATGCCTGACCGCTCTCAAACCGAGGCTTCCTGAGGCATTTGCGGGATGAAGACTTTTGGATAACCGTTGGCTGTAAAAAGGGCATGGGCATACTCCCATCTCCTCCTTCTTCCCACCGTCGTCGCCGCATGTGCGTTTAGACACGTCGGAAAAGGGTTCTGAGAGACAACCGCGTTTGTGGCCAACAGGTGGTTGCTGCGGAAAATCGAGGATGCGCCTAGTGTTGGTTGCCTTACGGGAAGACCGTTTGTCCTTATATTCCCATCTGCCTGCTTTGTAACTTGACGCCAGGAAGATGGCAACTGATTGTTGACTTATTCTTCCATGGTAAACTGGAATGTCAGGAAAGACTGAATTCAATAATGCCCTCGAAGTCTGCAAGTGACTCCTCTTGATTATGCACGAACGTGTCGTCGACCATATCTGGCCCAGAACTTCGGTGGGTACGAGCTGAAGACCAGATGATCAAGCCTCTGCAAAACTGCTTCGACAATTAGTCCAGACAGAGGCGAACCCATTGGCGTCCCTTCTTTTGCTCGTAGGCCTGGCTGTTGAATGTGAAGAACGTCTTGAGACACAGTTCTATGAGTTCGATGATATGCGCCCGTTTGAGTTTTTGGGTGGTCTCGTCATATTTTCCCCGGAGAAAGCCATCGAAAGTATCGATAGCCAATGCAGGTGGGATAGAGGTAAATAACGAGATCACGTCGAATGACACCATCACCTCGTCTGCCTCTACTTTAAGATAATGGATGCGTGTTAAAACTCATCAGCTGACTTCACTGTCCACTCTCGAATCCTTGGTAAGGAAATAAAATCGCTGGTACAATCCACTTTGACAGCCCAAAGGGTGAAGTGCCACGTAAGGAGACGATGGGGCGTAGGGGCACTCCTGTCTTGTGAACCTTTGGCAGGCCGTAGAAGCGCGCCATCGCGGCATCAGTGGCTAGAATAGCATTCTTCTGCGTGAGAGTTCCCGCCTTCCTCAGCTTGTCGACCGTCTTGTTTATGTTGTTCGCGAGCTTTATGAAGTCGCTGGCAGTCTATGGCACATATGATTCCTTGTCCATCAAGAGGTTACTCTGTTTTTCTGCGTACTCAGACTTATCCATGACGACAGTCCAGCGCCCTTTGTCTGCGGGCAGTGTGACGATGTCCTATTTTTCGTATTTTCGAGTTCTCGTTTTTCTGCCTTTGAAATCGTTGTCTGACGTTTGTGCTGGAGAAGCAGATTTGCCACTTTGTCGGTAAATGACGCCGGATTTTTGGTTGAGAGGATTGGGTCTTTAGGTTGCATGAGTTGCTGGCGGATTGTCGCTTCCGGTCTGTGAGCCACGCCAATCCCAAATTCGCTCACTAGTCTAGCGAATTCTTCGGATACGCGAGTTATGTAAGGTACTGCACGCCAGCGACTTCGGTTTTGGCTGCCCCTTCCGGATTTATTCCTGGCCTCTCGCAGGCGATGAAGTATTACGAACAACTGTTAACCGCAAAGAAATCTATGCGGAAGTTATCCTAAACTAGGAGGGCAATCACCCTATCTCTCGGAAACGAAGTGTGTCAACAGTCTGTTTAATCGGGCAAAACACACTGTTCGGACGAAGAAGGCTACCAGCTCGAACGGAAGTGTTTATTCTAATTATTTTATCGAATGGTTATCCTAGAGATTTCATATGCCGATGCCTAAGACAACAAGAGTCAACGAAAGATGAGTCAGGTATTTGCAATTAGACGCCCAAACCATATACTTGGCGAACTCTCCTTTACACAAAAAATGTGTTTGAAGTCGTTGAAAGACATCTAAGGAAGCATAAATCAATGTGGCGCACAAAAACAATGACGACTTTACGCACCCATTAAGGTACACTACTGAAAAGGGGTTAACTATTTGAACAAGATAGAACCCGTATACAAGATTCCAATTGACGCATGCGATGCCATTTATTGTGGTCAGACTGGAAAAATCCGCCTTTGCGCGTATTCAAGAACACAAATTGACAGTAAAAAGGCGAGCTCACCTGTCTGAAGTCGCCATGCATTCCCTGGACACTGGGCACGCCTTTGCGTGGGGACAAAACTTGCATTCCTTTTGATCCACTTGTGAAAAATCTCGGCGGCCTCGGTGGGATTCGAACCCACGCCAGCAGGGGAAGGCTTTAGTACAGCCAACGCTCTAGCCAACTGAGCTACGAGGCCCCACCGGGGAGCCGTGAGTTTAATCACACTTGGGTCAAAAATACCGCCCAGCCTACCGCAACGTATGGAATCACAAATTCTGGTACAGTAAGCTGACTGCACAAAGCAGGGGTTTCTTAAGCAATAAATCTAGAATCCACCAGATGACTACCAGTTACAAGTAATTAGAAGAGGATTTTTGGCAGATTCGAATAATTCCATAAGTTGCAGTAGGGCTGGGCGGGTAACTTGACTCAAGGATGATTAAACTCACGGCTCCCAGTGGGGCCTCGTAGCTCAGTTGGCTAGAGCGTTGGCTGTACTAAAGTCTTCCCTTGTTGGCGTGGGTTTGAATCCCACCGAGGCCGCCGATTTTTCAAAAGTGCGTCAAAGGAATGTATTCAAATCTACTAAAATCCTTCTATTACAACTTGCATTGTCGCTGTCTGTCCTTTCCAAGAAAGGCCTATAGTTCCTTTTAGGCGATGCACTCAAATGAGTCATGCATCAACAGACATCGATTTGGATGCGGCGTACAGAAATCTCAAGAATAAGTGGAAGAAACGAGCGCCAATCAGGGCTGACAAACACAGCGGCCACTCAATGGCTCAAATGTCACGCCGCTATCACATGTGCGCTTGCCGTCTGCGTCTGAGAAGACCCGGGGAATCAGAGTCGAAAGGTTACGCAAGGAATTTCGCCTCTTCTTTGGATGCCTGCCTTTCAAAACATATATGGACCGACTCTCATTAGTGGTGGAACACTGTGCAGCCTCGGGACACACTTTTCGCTTTCCAGGATGCCAAAATCCTAGGCCGAGGTAATGACCAAACATCCAAAGAAAACACTTGAAGCATGGCACAACACACCAACTTCCATCAACCGTTGTACAATTCTCCCGACATCTTACCAGGCCTTGCGAGTACGGCTCAATCAATGGAATCAGAGGCAGGAAATCAGACTGGATGCGATAGTAAGCAAGCCCACTGCGAGCGAGAACCCAGGCGGGCATGAAGGTATACTAGACGCAAATCAAACCGCAGGGGAAACCGCGGAGAGCGCAAACCAGTACGACCTGCTGTCGAGGTTGAACGCAGTTTACACATGAACGCCGGCGACGAGAGTCGCTAGTCCCATAGGAACGAAGACACCGGCAACGGTTCAGCCTCCGACGAGATACGCACGGACAGACGCAAACGGGGGACGAGGAGGAATGCGGGTCTGTGTCCAACAAATGCGGGTAATGCAGACGAGATAAAATGACCGTTGCCATCCCGACGCAGCCCTCCAGACGAGACGAGGGGGAAGAGCACTGGCCAACAGAACAGCGATTAACTCCCTGCTGTGCATCTCTGCACGAATAGCCGTAGAGCCAGCAGAAAGCCAGCATCCATAAATACTTTGAGGAGCCATACAGAACCCACCTCCGACGATGAAGTCCTGTTTGATTTTTAGACGTCAAAAATAAAACCTATGGTTCCCGCGATCACCTCTTCTTCTCATTTATGCCTGCAGGTGCGCATTTTTGCTTCATTTAGCATATATATATATATATATATATATATATATATATATATATATATATATAAAGTTCTCACCGATCGTTACCAGGACTAACTTTCGTCCTGTTGTGCCTTGGGGCTAACTCGAGCTCCCGCCAGCCGCCGCAGCAGCTAAAGCATATAGGCAGAATAGCATACCGACAAAGAAAAGGGAGACCGAAATGGCCATTTCTGGCTTATAAGCCGTCATCAGCCAAAGTCATACCCAAATCCCAAGTGTGGCACACACCTGGGATTCGAACCCGCGACCTTTGGGAGTTTGAGTCGAACGCTCTCACCATTGGAGCCGAGCGCCGCTCGTTGTTTTTGTCGGTTGCGATCGGGAATATGATGATAGTGGGGGCTCACCGATCTCGCTTAAGGAACATGTATGTTCCGTTCTGCCCTGAGCTCAGACTAGAGCACTCACAGGCGGTCACATAGCGACGTAGCATATGTTGCAAATGTGGAACCGACAAAGACAAGGAGACCGGAATGGCCATTTCTGGCTTATTAGCCGTCATCACCCAATCCCAAGTGTGGCACGCCTGGGATTCGAACCCGCGACCTTTGGTAGATTTGAGTCGAACGCTCTCACCATTGAGCCAGAGCGCCTCGTTGTTTTGTCGGTTGTGATCGGGAATATGATGATAGTGTGGGCTCACCGATCTGCTTAAGGAACATGTATGTTCCGTTGTGCCCTGGAGCTCAGACTAGAGCCCTCACTAAGGCGGTCGCATAGCGACGTAGCATATGCTGCAAAATGTGGAACCGGCAAAGACAATGGGAGACCGGAATGGCCATTTCTGGCTTATTAGCCGTCATACCCAATCCCAAGTGTGGCACGCCTGGGATTCGAACCCGCGACCTGCATTTGAGTCGAACGGCTTCACCATTGAGCCGAGCGCTCGTTGTTTTGTCGGTTGTGATCGGGAATATGATGATAGTGTGGGACTCCACTGATCTGCTTAAGGAACATGTATGTTCCGTTGTACCCTGAGCTCAGGACTAGAGCCCCTGCCAGGCGGGTCACATAGCGACGTGTAAAGTATATGTTGCAAAATGTGGAACCGACAAAGACAAGGGAGACCGGAATGGCCATTTATGGCTTATAGCTGTCATACCCAATCCCGCGTGGCACACCTGGAATTCGAACCCGCGACCTTTGGTATTTGAGTCGAACGCTCTAAATTACTGAGCCGAGCGCCTGTTGTTTGTCGGGCCAGATCGGGAATACTACATGATAGTGTGGGCTCACCGATCTGCTTAAGGAACATGTATGTTCCGTTCTGCCCTGAACTCGTGATCAGAGCCCCTACAGGCGGTTGCATAGCGACGTAGCATATGTTGCAAATGTGGAACCGACAAAGTCAGGAGACCGGACTGGCCATTTCTGGCTTATAAGCCGTCATACCCAATCCGAAAAGTGGCACGCCTGATCTGAACCCATGACCTTTGAGATTTGAGTCGAACGGCTCACCATTGAGCCGAGCGCTCGTTGTTTCGTCGGTTGTGATCGGGAATAAGTGATGATATGGGCTAACCGATTCGCTTACGAACATGCATGTTCCGCCGTGCCCTGGAACTCGACTAGAGCCCTCCTCACAGGTCGCATAGCGACGTGTAGCATATGCTTCTGAATGTGGAACCGACAAATACAAGGAGACCGGAATGGCCATTTCTGGCTTATTAGGCCGTCATACCCAATCCCAAGTGTGGCACGCCTGGGATTCGAACCGCGATTTCTTGGTATCTGAGTCGAATCGCTCTACCACTGGAGCCGAGCGCTCGTTGTTTTGTCGGTTGTGATCGGAACATGATGATAGTGTGGGCTCACCGATCTTCTCTTAAGGAACATGTATGTTCCGTTGTGCTCTGGAGCTCAGACTAGAGCCTCACAGGCGGTCGCATAGCGACGTAGCATATGATGAAATGGGAACCACCCGTTATAAGGGGAGACCGGAATGGCCATTTTGCTTATTAGCTATCAGTTAGTCATACTAATTAGAGACGTTTGAACTCCATATCGAACGTTGATGGGTTTCGAAGATGAGCCGAAGAGATTGAATATGATGATAGTGTAGCAACAATGGAAACATACATGTTCCTTAAGCAGATCGGTGAGCCCCACACTATCATCATATTCCCGATCACAACCGACAAAACAACGAGCGCCTCGGCTCAATGGTAGAGCCAGTTCGACCCAAATACCAAAGGTCGCGGGTTCGAACTCCAGGCGTGCCACACTTCTACTGGGTATGACGAAGAGGTTAGAATAGCCATTCCGGCCTCTCTGTGTCTCTTTTGTCGGTTCCACATTTGCAACATATGCTGCTACTGCCGCTAAGTGTGACCGCCTGCAGGGCTCTAGTCTGAGCTCCAGGGCACAACGGAACATACATGTTCCTTAAGCAGATCGGTGAGCCCCACACTATCAATTACAGGTATATATATATATATATATATATATATATATAAGTCGTGACATTCGAACCCGCGACCTGGTTATTGAATGTAACACTACCAGTGAGCCACGCGCCCGTTGTTTTGTCGGTTGCGATCGGGAATATGAACTATGAAAGTGTGGTGTTCACCAATCTGTTTAAAAGAGCAATATATTTCAGCTGTGCCTTGAGCTCACTTTAAACCCTCGCGGGC
>WEDG01009374.1:0-67160 GCA_017591395.1 Schistocephalus solidus | reverse complement strand
ACCACCATTTACATGGCCGACACCGACCCACGGAAGCAGACCTACGCGGCTTCTCCAAATCTGCAAGCCGTCTCCGCAACCAATGGGCTCACCTATTCACTCGAGAATGACCTCCATCCGAGACTAGTCGTTCCCGACAGCCCCACTATCCCCAACCTCACCAACCAACACCGCGAAATAGTTCATGTGGGCCGCTTCAAACCCGAAGAAGCAATCCGAGAGCGATTCTGCTGGCCCCACATCCGTGAGCAGGCGGCCACCTTAAGCAACGCCTGCAGCACTTGTGCCTCTTTCATAGGCACCTTACCACACTTTCGAGCGTGGTTACAGCCCCTGACCCCGGGTTACCAATTCGAACGTGTGGGGGTTAACATCGTCGGCCTGTTGCCCTACACTACCTCTGGGTATCGGTATGTTTCAGTACTGGTAGAATTTTCATGAAGTGGGCCAATAGTATGCACTGACAGGATGCCTTCTCCGTCCACAACACAATCTTAACCAATGAATATGTCGGTTCAGCGCATCCGTTTCTCTACACTCCAACTGTTGTGCCAACTTCAAAGCAACCCTCTAGGCAAAGTTTGCGACCTACGACTCGTTCACAAGACACGCACCACGCCAGCGCACCCGGAAGGCAACGGTAAGGTTGAGCGTACCAAACAAACTATCGTCAATCTCTTCAAGGCGTTCGCCGAGAACCACTACCCCCACCACCGGGACACTCGGTATCCCTTCGCGATGACGGCCTACAAGATCACCAAACCACACTTCAACAAGCTCTCCACCCTTCTTTATGCTCACTGGATGGAATTTCCGCGTACCAGTGGACAATTACGTCCCGGCGCAATCTGCCACCGCACACTTAACCGATGATCATGTGCTGAAACTCCAGAATCTGTTGCGTTACACGTACAACCTCGCTCGCATGCACCTACACTCAACGGCCGACCGCCAAAAGGAACAATTCGACAGAAATACTCACGGCATGCCCTATCGTCGTGGCGACTTCGCCCTCCACATTCGGGCGGCCCCATCGGTGGGCTGCCCAGCCAAATTCAGTCACCTCTGGGAAGGTAACGTCGTAGTCACCGACGTCATCTCCCCAACATGCGCAAATGCCCAAGGGCCTCACATTCACGGTACATTTTAGCAAACTGAAGTCTTTCCGAGGCCAACTGCCCATCGTATCTCTGGAAAACCTTACGATCTTTCCCCCTTCCACCTTCCGCAACACTCCAGCAAAGTCGAAGTCTCAACCGACCCATACCCTCCAACAACAGGCCCTGTGGACAAGGCACCGCCAAAAGGGGGGGGGACGTTGTGGCGAGCGAAGCCAAGAAAACCACCTTTTTGTCGAAATATGTTAACGCGGGTAAGTCAATTTTTCAATCTTCGTGTTGTGTGGCCTGTGCCGCGCCTCGTCCACTCTTCTCTCTCCTTTTGCAGCCCAAGTCTGCGAGGACGATGAATGCCTAACCCCGTTGGCTGTCTTCAATTCCACCATACCTGGATCTGCTGACCGTGAACGATCGTAATGATTTGAAAACATTCCAGCCCATTCCATGGTGGTTGCATTAAACTCCACCTTCCTATCCTATAGCGGACACACCTCCATTTCGTGTCGTCCCTTTTGAACCCAGATTCTTGTCGCAGTTAATACATCCACCTATTTTCTTACGATCTTCTGGTGTTCTCTGTGTGTTTGAACAGTATGTCTGGCCAGAACAACGAAGAGCTTAAGTTATATCAGGTGCAGACGAAGTTAAGACTTTATTGAAGAGCACCTGACTGACGAGGAAGCCGACGTAATCCAGACAGCAGACAACCTAAAGTCCACGGCTTTTACAGTAGCAACGCAGCTTACCGTACGCTGGTGACCTGGTTAATCCCCACTCGCGGCACACATTTTGCATTTCGACTTAAGTGTATGCTTTCACCTACCATTACAGAGCACAAAATGAAAAAACATTCTTAAAGTTATGGGAAAAAGTTTTTTTGGCAGATCAACTGCATGAATAAATTAACGAAGCGACGCAGTCTTTCGTAGATTGGAAGATCTTGTAGGGTGGCTGACAAGTAGTGGTCAGGAACATATTGGTCATTTCAGCTGGCGTCCTGCTCTAAGCTTATGAAAATGAAGAGAGTGCCGATGCTGATCCAAAGCTTAATGATGAAAGTCCATCAGAGTGTCCAGTAGGCCGAAATGTCGAAGAGCGTTAAGTCCTCTGAGCTCGAGATTTTCAAACCGAATTCGAATTGTGAGGCTTATTTTGTGTGAGCCAGGTGCAAGCTGCCGTTACAGACACAATCTTCGTTATATTCCCTTAAGTTTCTTAGTAAATAAGTATCTAGTTTGCATTTAAATATTTCATCAGTTTCTGAAAGGACCACCTCGTCAGGAAGTTCATTAAAGGCTCCAATGGAATCCGCTTTCTCAGCCACACAAGGCGCATTGTCCTCGCCTGCAAAACAAGAAGAGTCCTACCCGAACCTCCAACACTTTTGAAAATCCGCGTTCTCTCTTTTTGAACAAATGTAACCATGCCTGCCGTTACAGTCTGATCTGATTCGCCAGGTTTTTTCAACCAATTGGTTGACGAAACTTGACGTGTGAATAATTAAACTTGTGCTTCCATCTGCAACAGCTGAAGTGCTTTGTATTTAGGTGCGCTGGGGCGGGGTTTCGCGCAAGTGATTTTCCGTCACTATAAGAGGCTACTGACCACTCTTCTTTCTTGGCTTTTGCACGATGGGAGTTTTATCCCTTACTCGCCTTGTTGGCGATGATTGCATGTCTTTTAAAGTAAAGAAACTGCACTCGTCTACTATTATTATCAATGGCATTGAGTTCCTGCACGTTATTCTGAAGTCCCTCAACGTTGAATGTGAGAGCGTCTTCGGCGTCGATCATGTATCTGTCAAAGTTGCGATTGAGGAGGCAATACGTCGTCTTAAAACATGTGAATTGGACCCTATTTTCATTGTTCAGGGCCTTCCGCCCAGACATGTGAGTTCCTATATGTTCAATTTTATTTAACTAGGGGAAGGACTATAATTGGAAGGTCATCCGAAGCTTGGCAAACACTCGACGCTGGGTGAAAGGTGCGCCTGTGGCATTATATGCGTCAGCGCAGGAGGATTATACTGTGTTGTACTCAAGGACACTTCTTTGCTCATTGCTTTCTGCCATGCGCATGCGCTACTATGTGTGCCTTTATGGGGCCAATTCCGTCTGCGCTGCGTTATCAATTATTTTAAGGTGTCCTATTATGAGCAGCAACTCTGACTTTTACTTATTCTATAAACCGTCAGTATGTTTGCAGAAAGATTACAAAGACATCGAATATGCTCCCTTTTTGGGTCTTTCTTTAGATCCGACCCCGGACACCCGAGACCTCTCCACTACAGATGCACCTAAACACTTCCTTACAGCGCATATTTATACCCCAGAGTTTTCGCCGCTGAAAAGTATTCCCGAGTCTTCTAGACCTCTTGTGGCCCTCGCAATGGACAGCGAATTGGTACGCGAACTACCATCTGCTGTTGGTATTCCTTCATACGTTCCGGGTCAGTCACGTGTTGAGTCGTTCACAAAGCTACAACGTGTTATAGACTGGTTACAAACAGTCGATCCGATTCAGGCCATAAAATCCATTTTGGAATGTTTGGGTAACCCTAAACATGCACACAACGTCGCCAACAGTATCATCGACTTCCTACCCAAATTTTTACCGGACTTTACGGGAGCTTCGAGGCTTTTATCGTATCTCGGTGTTACAAATGACAACAATTTAGTTACTCAAACTGTCCATTTGGACACAGAAAAAGGCTTTTCACCGTTGGAATTTTTCAAAGATGTGCTGGAAATTTTAAAAGGTAACATCGTAGCCTTCGACCGTCCAGAATTTACAAACGGATGGCCCAGTACGCTGCAGTCACTTTACCACAATGGATACCTGAATGTTGGCCTCCTTACAGCACTTTATTGTAAAGAGGGGAGGATTTTTAATCCAGTTCTCCCGTCTCTGTATTCATTCCCATCTGCGGCGAACAGAAGTCGAGTGTTGCGTCATCTGTCTTACGGACTGTTGTTGAACCTTGAACATAGATTAGGCTTTAAGAAGAAGCTTGTAGGATTGCAGCCGCACGTGAAAGAAGTCTTTATAATGGCAACGGGTCGTATAAAACTTGTCTTCTGCACGTCAAGCCCATAGCTCTATCTGAACATAGTTCCATAGATGGCTTCTTTGCGGAATACCTTTCATTTAACCCCCTCGCCGACATACCTGACTGGAGCAACTTGCTTCTTTTATGCTGCTCCATATGGCATTCGCAAGCTGGAGTGGATGCTCATCATTCGCAGTGTGCAATTTCTCAGTGCCCGACAGTGCTGTCGTTTCTACTGTGTGCTGTCGTGCATTTCTTCAATTCTGCCGTTAATAGCTCTCTGCTTCAAAAACATTACTCCTCGCTCCTTTCCTACTCCCGCACAGAAGGTGAGAAGTATGGCCAACCCACAAATAGTGAATTCACCGCAGTTTCTGTTGAAAATTCTACAACCTTCGATATTTTAGAATTGACAGATATTTATGGTGAATTAACGGATCTGGTTTGTTTAATAAACGCACTACTTCATCCCGTTGATACTAACATCCCCACTGACTCAAAATACAGCGATTATCTTTCTCTCGGGATGCTTATTCCATCTTTCCATCTCGCCCACCAGATTGCGCTGTGCTTAAGGCTTGCCGGTGAGTCTGCAAAGTCGACTTTAGCAGCAAGATTTTGGTTGCCAAAGTTGTTTTATCCCTCACCTGACCCTACGGCAGCGATGAAGTTGCGTGATGCCGCAATCCTGTTCACGAAACTCGTCAGTGCTCTACCAACGACTCGAATCAAGTGGACGCCTTTGGTCTTCGACATTACTGACCCGCCCGCCCTCTTTGTGTCAAAAAGTCAGAGGCCATCGGGCTCGATCAACCAAACACAATCAATGAATCCCAGACAGTGGGTCAGATCCGCTTCCTTTGAACGAAGTCATCACGCTAATGTTTGTCCTCCGCGCACCGCCACTCTCCATGATTCCTCAAATATTCCTCGTGGAATAAGGAGTTCGATGGTAAAACAGCGAACTTCAGCGCCAACAGGACATCATAAACGAAAAACAACTTTGACAGGTTCCAGTAAAGGACGTACCCGAGAAGCGCCGAGCAGTGGGGGAAGAAGCTATGCTGATCGGTTGGTGCAACGTTACAGTCATGCTCCATCGAATTAATAGATCGTTCCACATGCTTGCCCTCCCCCCTCTATTTCTCATCTTTCGCATCCTCTTCTAGTTTTATTTTACTCTTACTACATCTGTATCCGACAAACGATAACCAAAAACTGTCATGCTTTTGCTTATGAACTGTCTTCTTACTCGAGTGGATATTAGGCCGAATAGATTAAACCTTAACGTCGGTAGATAAGCAGCTCGATCTGACAACCACAAGTATTTTAAGTGTCACTGAGTGCTATCGTGGCGAAAAAATATGTTTTAATACTTTTAGTTTTTCCGTCGCAACCAGCGGACCGAGTGGTTTTTTGCTTGTCCCATCTTTCTTACGGCAGCCTTCTGTGGTCTAATTTGCGATCCAGTCTCGAAGATGAATATGTGCCGATTGGTCTAGCATACGGTGCCGCTCGTCGTCATACATACGTTGATCTCCTGCCGAACACGTAGATCAGCAATTGCCATTGACGCTAATGAAGATGCGTTCAATTTATCCTCTTGCGATGGTGAGGACGGGTGGTGCTGGTGATGAGATTGCTTTAATGTATGCATACGATAGGAGCCAGTTGTGGCCGCCGAATCAGTGGCGACTATGCGTCATCTGTGCTTACCTATGCATTGATTTTCCCGAGACTAATCAGCATCTCCACCTTCAGCATATATAAGGGTATGCAGATCTTTGAAAATCTTTTCTGTGTCTTTGTAGGGCTTGCACTTATTGGTGCGCAGGTCCTGCTAATGATAGCCACTGTCTCGTCACTGGGCGGAAGCCGCATTCTGTTGGAACGGTCGTTGATTCCCCTAGGGTAAGGCGTCTCCCCGACGCGTTAATGACGAGTGTGCAGCATTTCTTTGTTCTTCCTTGGGAGGACCGCTCCGGAAGATGCCTACTCTGTACAATTTGTCCTTGTGTTGAGCGCACGTCACGCTGAGGGCGGTTATACCATGCTGCGTCGATCTAGTTAGCCGGCGAAAACAAAATAAGTTACAGTTCTAAGCTGGACTTCTTAAAACCTCGGATGAGTACCCAATCTCACTAAGGCTCAAGGCTAATTTAAGCATGAAAATAACCCAAATTAGTCCCTTTTGCCCAGGACCTTGCACATCCTCCTCTGCGGAGGACTTTTCTGGTCTAAGTACGCGTGGGGATGGATGGGGCGCGTTTGACGGGCGAAAAGGGCTTATAAATAAACTGATTTTCAACGGGGTATACATACTTTTCCTTCCAGGTCGACGGGCACGAGTTTGTAAAGACTACCGGCAATGAGGCCGAGTGCAGTTGCTCACTTGCCATTAGATTCGTCTACGCGTGTGATAACACGACTGGTTCCTTTCGACTACTCGAACCAGGTCCAATAGATTACCCCGTCATACGAATAAAGACACCCCGGCGGCCATATTTGGTTTTTCCCAGCGGTTGCCGTTGTGCCGAACAAAGCGCTTTGGTGCCACAGACGAGGACTGGGCGTGAAGAGCGAGCATTTGGCATAGTATTTCGGGTAACGGACTCAATCCGGTTTGCTCAACCAACACAAAGACCAGCTCCGCCAAATTGCACCCACCCAGAATGGTACAGATGGTCATATTTATTTCGCGAGTAGTAAGATTTAGTGCAAATATAGACCGCAGTAGACCTGAAGAGTCCGACCTAACGTCTCCAGCTCCGAAGGCCCAGAAACCACCTCCGTTTCCTTACCTCCACTCTATCCAGGTTTTAAGTTAGCCTTCTCGCCGCCTCCGGACATCATCGAGCAAGCAATGCAGAACGAGCCCGATCAACACTCCCCGCCCTTCATCCATGACCTGAGGGAGGCTGGTTTTGTTGCAACCAGTGCGGACTGCCTCGTTTGAGAGGAGGGTGAAAAACGCACTCGAAAATCGAGTCTACAATTCACATCCATAAAGGAGCTGGGTATCAGACTAGCTGAATCCTAGTCGCTCATGATATCACGATGGCAGTAGCTCAGACTATTGACGAAAAAAAAGGTTATTTCCGCCGGGATGTCATCCCCTCTAGACACCTTTTGTTATGGTCTGAATATTACATTGCTTGACGTAAGCTGGTGTGTTATGTGAGGTGGGGGCACGCCCATATGGGTTTTTTTGCTCTATCGGCCACTGCGTCCAATACTCGGATCAGAGGACTGCTCGACTCGGGTAATGGCCTGGTGCCTGCGTCCCCACGACACCCAGTGCATAGTCCTCTTTTCAACCAAGCTGACGCGCTTTTAACCTATCATGGTGCCCCGAAAATCGTAATTTAGAAGTTTGAAAACTGAAGAGAAACCTCTATCGTCCTCCCAGGACGGAGCGTCAGGCTGCAATGTCTCCTTAATATGGCCTATATGGTACTCCTCTGTTCAGATCCGAGCCACCCCTTTCTCGTTTGTGTGTAGTCCTGCTACATCTGCTGACCCGGTGTATGTGCCACGCGCGGACAGACTTTATTTCTGTCAGCCACTGCGTCTGATCTCGGCCCTTTGGGCTCTGTCTCGACAGTGAATGCTGATGGGTGAGGAAGAACAGAATGCGGTAGATGCATCGCAAGTCTACTATCAGTATAAAATAATTCACACACTAATTGAAACAACGAAAAATCTCAACTGGATCTACATCCAGCTACTTGGGCAGACACCTGTAGGATTTTTCGTTGTGTCAATTAGTGTGTTGCCGCCGGGTACATTCGAGAATTTAAAAAAATCCAATGGGTACCACCCTCTACTACAGAATACGTTGCGCTCAGTTTAAGATATGGTGCTCAATTACTTATCCGGGCTCATGAATGAAGCTCTCTATTAACACTTGAAAGAAATCCAGGCTCACTGCAACTACCCGAAAGAAATCACGTGAGGCCCGATAGTTTCGCGACCAGTTTATGTGGAACGGTTATCCGAAGGCGTTCATAAGCCGATGCCTTCGAGTTTACCCCGTAAACCCCACCCAGAAACAGCACTTATGGTATGGCATGCGCTGCCATCTATCAAAGACGTGCCAGATGCGATCGAGCGCATTGTCGCGGGACTAGGTGTCGAAATTGCACACCGGCCCAAAGCTACCATACGCAGCGGGGTCATAGAAAACAAGGTGCGATTAAATCTCAGTGAGAAGTTTGGCATAGTATATCGCATCCCGTGCCTAAAGTGTCTTTGTAATTACACAGGTCAGCCTGGGTGCATGCTCCAAGCGCGCATACACGAAAATAAGCTAGCAGCGAGACAGGGTGACGGATTATTGCAAGTGCCTGCACACACCTATGAAACGGATCACGAGTTTAACTTCGTAGTCATGACGGTAATCTTCTACGTCAGATGCAAGACAAACCGCGAATCAATTGAAGCCTGGGTCTCCAATGAAATTTCAGTCAATCGATATATCGATCAGGTACCAGCATAAAGAGCCCTGTGCAGTTACCTATTGGCTGGTGTTACTGACATTTTTTCCCATACCCCATATAACTGTTGTTTGTATTGGTGCAGCCCTTGCCTCTGACGGTGGACTCCAGTAAGGTTTTCAAGGCTGAAATAAATACATAATCTATTCCAGTGAAAGAACAGCCTCCTCCTTCTTCTTCTCCCTTATTTATATATAAATCTGAAATGCGAACATTCGCCTTAATTCCTTTGAAATCATCGCGGACTGCGAACTTCTTAATGCGCATTGGCTGCTAGACTCTCCGATTTTGAGTGTGAGCTAGGACCATCTTTTCGTGCTCAAAGACCCATCCCTACAGTACTGTTGTAATTTTGCGACATTGGGGCATCTGGCGCGAAGTATTTTGGACAAGGATCAAAATGTAAACCTTCGGGAGCATGCCTTGAATTGCAGATCAGCAGGTGTTGGCGACAGTGCGGAAAATATGTTCATGACAAAAAACGGATTTGCTTTATGAAACTCGCAATCTTTTCAGTGTAATCTCACGAAGAGCCAAATCGAAGTCGGTCAATGACGTGAATGTTTCAGGGTGATTTTGTCCAATATGGCCATTTCAGTCACAGGCAACAGTTGGTGAATTCTGGTGACAGTTTTACAAGCATTCTGTCGTTGGGATTAGGGGAAATATTCATCACCCTGGTGGGAAGAATGCTCAGTCCGAAAATATATTCACACTGAAGAGTCTGGCTAAATTAAACGAAATAATGGTAATTAGATGAAGTTCACCGCCGCCTTTTGAGTTAGGCGCAACACATGATGTTGTTCATATATAGTCACTGAGACATACACTGCGTCAATTTAACGCGTTCTTCACGCTCCCATCATGTTCCGATGGAAAGACGAAACGAAGACACCTGGAGAGAGAGAGAGAGAGAGAGAGAGAGGTGAGCGCATTCGTTGAGCCAAACCAGCCACTCCGTATACGCATACTGCGCAAGAGTTGCCTCTAATTTTGCGTGTGCAAGGCTTCATTTAGGGTCGGCGGTGGCAAAAAGGCAAAATTATTAAGAAAGAATTGCAGCCTGACACTCGGCCCAGAGTCCTTGACCTTGGGCCGTCGCAAGCTACGCCACGTGGCGTGATGGACAGGCTAGGCTCGGTATACACTGCATCTCTCCACCCTAAAGTGGACGAAATCGGAAAGGTAGAGGGAACAGTAAAGGTAACAAGGAATAGTTAACAACTGCTGTAATGGATTTCGTCTTGGAAACGTTAGGCGGGTTTGTAGCTTCATATTGACCTTCTCAGGGATGGTATGTTCGACTTCTGTGCTGCTTTACGGAGTCGGTGGTTTACCTGCCCCTGTGTTAATGCTGGCCTGGGTAGTATGAGGGTAGTTGTTTTGAAGGAGCTGAGGGTTGCTGTTTAGAGTAAAACCCGGCAGCGTTCACCATGGGGACAAGCGATCCCGTTTGCAAGGATAATATCACTCCAGAGTTTGGTTGACTCACCTGCTGTAGTTTTTGCCGTAGGTACTCCTTTAGACTGGCGATATCACAGGCCTCCTTCCATAACAAATCCCCTTCTCTAATAAGACGTTTTTCCGAGATTTGTCATCGCATAAACCAACGGTCAACTGCTGAACTAACATTGCCTGTTCGAATTTGTCTGTCTTGATCTCTCTTTATATTTGCAGTCCTGGATGGCGAGTGTCAGATTCGTAATAAAATCACAAATGTATTGGTTGGATTCCGGACACATCTGACAAAAGCGATAGCGGCTCACGAAGACGTGGCCTTTTCCACCTCACGCTGCCTCAATCTTTGTGAATGCTGTTTTTAAATCAGTAACCTCGTGCAACTTAAGAGCGTCAAAGTACTGTCATCCCAACTCTTCAGATTAGTTTAAATTTAGAGTTGATGTCTAGTGTAATCGTGGGTGACAACATCGAAACCACTTCAATATAATCCTCAAATGTTCTTCTCTATTGTAACCATGAGCCATTTGAGGGTCCTATAGAGTTATTGACCACAAGGGTACCGGAATATGCAATAATAAAGCCATGTTCTTAAAGATGCGTCACGAACGTTATGTATCCAAAGGGGGTGTATGGGGGTACTAATTAGGGTTAGCACCACACCAGTAGCATTTGGTTGCTCCATTTGTCTCGTACAGGTAGTGAATACCCCTGTGGCCGCCTCTAACTGGTACCCAACGCTTACCTATGACTCCTCCAATCTGGATTCTTCCCAGCGACGAAACCCTGGTGGACTAAACAAGGTCAGAGTCCCCGATGTTGTGTGTGCCTCCACACCCGGTATGTCTGACTCCCGAACTTCCCACCACCTCCCCCACTACAAAGGTCCTACGGCGAGCGCAACAGCAATCCTGTAAGCGGCCCAGGCTAACTTGGGTTGCTCTCCCGCTAAAACAAGTCTGTAACCCATAGTGGAGTTCGGAAGCCGTCTGGGATGTTTCAGCAGCCCTATTTAGGGACAGCAATGCTTGCCTCCTCGCAGAGGAAGGGACTAGACAAGGTGCCCTAAACAAATGCTGGGTATCACGTCTTCTGCCACCGGCTGTGGCTCACAGATCACAAAATATGTGGTTATAAAACTCAAACAAACAACAATATTCCGTCCCCACCCCCGCAGCATACTCTCCAGGCTGCTCGGATGAGTGCACTCACACTAACAGCCTGGAATGTTCATCCCCTTTTAGAAAATCCGAGGAGCAACCGGCTGGAATGGAGGATGGCGCTAGTCGCCCGGGACCTGGCGCACTACAAGATGGACATTGCTGCTCTCAGCGAGACCCAATGCTCTGAACAGGGTCAGCTGGAGGAGGTGGGTGCCGGCTACACCTTTTTCTGCAGCGACCGGCCAAAGGCAGAGTGACGCGATGCTGATGTCGCCTATGCCATCCGGAACAACATTGTGGGACGTCTGTCCTAATTGCCACAGGTTATCAATGATCATCTGATGAGCCTCCGTCCGCTTCTTCTGGGAGACGTGTTTGCCACCACCATCATCAGCGCCTACGGCCCCACCAAATGGCAAGTACTGATGCGGGGAAGGACAAATTCTACGAGGACCTGCACTCCCTGCTGGCGACTGTACCGAAGGCTGATAATTTTTGTTGTCCTTGGTGACATCAACGCCCGCGTCGGAACAGATCACGCTGCCTGGCAGAGAGTGCTGGGTCCCCACGGTCTCGGTAGCTGTAATGATAACGGCCTCCTTATTCTGCGAACCTGTGCTGAACACCGTCTCCTGCTGACCAACACCTTCTTCCGCCTTTCGACGCTACAGAAGGCCACTTGGATGCACCCTCGGCCGTGTCGCTGGAAGCTGCTTGAATATTTTCTCTTCCGGAGTCGAGATCGATAGGACGTGCTGGTGATCAATGTGATCCGCAATCCCAAGGGTTGGACGGATCACCGCCTCATCATCTTGAATATGAGGCTCCGACTTCAACCCTGACCAAGGTTCCAAGGCAAGCGACTGCCAGGTTAATTAAATACTCTTTTGTTAAATTTGCCTGCTCAATGTTTAATTTCAGCAAGCAAATAACCGAGAAACTGGAGAACCTGCATGCTCCAGATAAAACCGCCACCGTGAAAACACGATGGTGCCAACTGCGGAACGTCATCCAGCCCATCGCTCTCGGAGTCCTTGGACGCGCACGCCGTAAGAACCAAGACTAATTTGACAACAATGATGCAGACCTCAGCAACCTACTCGCAGAGAAGAATCGACTACAGAAAGCCTACATGGACCTTTGGACTGACGCCACCAAAGCAGCCTTCTTCAGATGCCAGCACCTTGTACATCAACGGCTGCAGGAGAGGCAGGACGCCTGGATTGTCTGGAAGGCCGAGGAAATCCAAGGGTATTCAGACCGCAATGAAATGAAAAAACTTCTTAAAAGCGATCACGGCCTTCTACAACCCTTGCATAAAGGGAACCGCACCACTGCTCAGCTCTGATGGCAAATACTTCTGACGGAGAAATCCAAAATTCTGAAGTGCTAGACCGAGTACTTCAGAAGTGTCCTTAATTGCTCATCAGCCATCTCCGATGCTGCCATTGACCGGCTCCCTCAAGTGAACACAAACAATGAACTGGATCTCCGACCTTCCTTGCCAGAAACCATCCGATCCGTGCAACAGATTTCCAGCGGGAAAGCACCGGGATCCGACGCGATCTCACTGGAAGTCTACAATCACTGCGGGCTCCGTCTGATGGCGGAACTCACAAAAATATGCCAGGAGATGTGGCGCCAAGGACAAATTTCTCAAGACTTCAAATACGCGACCATCGTCCATCTCTGCAAGCGGAAGGGGAAATGGCAACTCTGTGATAACCACAGAGGTATCTCGTTGATCAACATCGCTGGGAAGATCTTCGCTCGTATCCTTCACACTTGTCTGAGCGGTCACCTAGAGCAGGGCCTGCTCCCGGAAAGCCACTGTGGCTTCCGACGAAATTGTGGAACAACAGACGTGATTTCGCCTCTCGCCAGCTACAAAAGAAGTACCAGGAGATGTGAACCCACCTCTACACTACCTTCGTGGAGCTGACGAAAGCCTTTGACACGGTGAATAATTACGGACTGTGGAAAATGATGCAAAAATTATGCTGTCCTGAGTGGTTCACGCATATGCTGCGTCAGCTTCATGACGGGATGATGGCGCGCGTCACTGCCAACGGGACGGTATCCGCAGAATTCGCAGTGACCAACGGAGTTAAGCAGGGCTGCGTACTGGCTCCCACACTCTTGAGGATCATGTTCTTTGCTATGCTGATGCATGCATACCGTGATGAGCACCCTGGAATTCACATCGTTTACAGAATTGATGGGCACATTCTCAACAGTCGGCGAATGCAGGCCCCAACGCGTGTGTCTACGACTACAGTCCATGACTTGCTCTTCGTAGACGACTGACGGAGGAGGACATGCAAAGGAGCATGGACCTTTTCGCCGCAGGCTGCGCCAAAACGGTGATCATGCACCAACCGCCACCCAGCGCAGAATAAAATGCTCCCCGAATCAATGTCAACAGCGCTTAACTCAAAAATGTGGAAACCTTTGCTTATCTGGGAAACACTCTGTCACGCAGCTCGAGAATCGATGACGAGGTTGCCCAACGGATCTCCAAAGCTAGTCAGGCTTTCGGCTAGCTGCAGGCCTCCGGGTGGAATCGCCACGGTATTCACCTGAACACCAAACTGAAGATGTACAAGGCCGTCATCTTTAAGACACTCCTTTACGGAGCGGAGACCTGGACCATATACTCGAACCAAGCCAGGAAGCTGAATCACTTCCATCTCAGCTGCCTCTGCAGAATACTGAAGTTGAGATGGGAAGACAGGATCTCGGACACAGAAGTCCTGGAGTGGACCGGAATCCTCAGCATCCACGCCATGCTGATGAAAGTGCACCTGCGACGCAGCGGCCACCTGGTGAGAATGGACGACGTGCGACTACCCAAACGAATTTTCTACGGCGATGTCGCTGCGGGTGCTCGTCGAAAGGGAGGTCCAAAATGACGCTACAAGAACTTTTTGAAGAAATCTCTAAAAGTGCTAAGGCCAAAAGAATGACTTGCAAGTCGCAAGCACCCCGGATCAACCCCGCTAATGCCCAAACCTTGCCAACCTGCCCACGCTCTCAACTCACCTTTCGCGCGCGAATCGGTTTGATCGGATATATTCGAACTGAATGCAACAACAATCGCATGAAATCAACTTCTGCCACACCTGCCTCAAATGCCACAACGGTGACACCCCAACCATTAATAATCACCCAGTCGATGCCCCGCCGCCCACTATCACCGACAACTTCCTCCATCCCCTACCTCTTGCGCCGATCACGGCGACGAACACCAATTGCCCCACTCCCGCCTCTTCAGTGGCCCTCTCCGACTACCTGCCACCTGCTTACTCCGCCTCCTCCTCCACCACCACCACCACTACCGCCTTCAGTATTAGCAATGGAACTCGGTACTAACCTGTCCTCATTGCGATCGAACATTCACCTCACACATCGGCCTGGTCGGTCACTTGCGAATCCATCGTACAGAGACTGACGAACCAGTGCCTGGAGCACAAATACACAGTAGAGACCACCACCTCCAATGCCTTCACTGTCCCGCGCATTCACTCACCACATAGTCCTGATCGGTCACATGCGCATCCACGAAAGCGGAATCCACCGCGATGCCAACACATCTGACACATCTTGTGCAACCATCAACACTTCCCACAGTCCTCCTATGAGCACGAATACCAGTACCAGCATCCCAGTCTCTGCAGACTCAGCACCTTCCCGACCTATCCTGTCCTTATTGCCACCGTACATGCACATCATGCATCGGCCTGATCGGTCACTTACGAATCCATCGCACAGTCCGTCGAACCAGTGTCAGGAGCACCAACATACACCCGCCGCACCCGGCTCAACTGCTTACATTGCCCACGCAAATTCACACACCGCATGGGCCTATAAGGTCAACTGCGTCTCCATGATAACCTGCCGTAGAACACCTCCTGCTATAACACAACACTGCATCTCTCCCCATCAGCCACTGCACCTCACCTGATCACACGCAACACCACAAAAAAACATGCTCTCAGTCTGCATAGCTGATTTAAAGGCAAGTATGATCCTTGAATTCTTCTCTATGTGGCTCCACTGTTGCATGTGTGATCTGAGCTTGAGAATATCGCGGTGAGATAAGCGCCATGGCTTGGAAGGTTGCCAATTGACAATTACATTCAGACCTCGCAGTCAATGCAATATGTGCTGTGTGAAGTGGCCGACTTGTGGTCTGAGAGTCAGGCTACGATGGCTCCTTCTTAAAGTGACATCTGGCATTCTCATGCATGTGAAATATAAGTCATTCAAACGCCATTTGCGTGAAATCCTGGTGCTTGAGTTTGAGGGGTCATGTCTTGTATGAAGTCAGCAGCAGTTGCACCCACTTCCGCATTAGACAACTGAATGGTTCGTACGATGGTCTGATTGTGAGGGTGGGGGAAAGAGTGAGGTCAACGGCTCAGTGCATTTTCCTCACTATAAACAAACTGTCAAGCTTGAACCTATCATGGTGCGCTAAAAGCCGTGGCTTAAATGTTTGCCAACTGACGGGATAACTCGGACCGCGTGGTCAGCCCGATGTGTGTTTTGTGTGGAGTGGCTGACTGGCGAACTGAGAGTCAGGCTGCAATGGCTCCTTCTTAATGTGGCCTTTATGGCACTCCCACTGCGTGGGATCTGAGCCAGGTGTGGTGGCACGCCCAGGGGCGGCTCCGGCCGCGCCAGCCACCTGTGTCTTCGCCCGCCTCCGGTCTTCTTGACTCTGTCATGACACCGGGTTCAGGTGGGGGAGGAGGAGAGTGTGAGGTACCTGCAGCACAAGGCTACTATCACTTAAAACGAATCCACGGGCAAATCACCGGCCCTGCACCACCCTTCTGTGGAGCGTACGGTGGACATCGTCGGACTACGACGGTCGAACTGACAGAATGTACTCAAAATAGAAGGCCGGTTGTAGACAGGACGTGAACTGAGAACGGGAGACGGCACAAGTGATGCGTCTGGTAAGCATGGCGGGATATATAGAATGGGGGAACGGTGGCCAGTCAGTAAAAAGAAGATCTGAACACGCGTCCGTGACCTTGACCGGTCGTCAGTTGCACCATGTGGCGTTATTGACAGACACTGCGGACGGCACATACTGCATATATACCCATTTATCTTCGCAAACACTTCCCGCTGTGGGCTGCTTGTGGGGCTCCAGATTGAGCCACAAGGCACAACGGGACGAGTGAGTCCCGTAACCGGTTGATGAGCGCCCCATCTGACCGTCTGTGGAGTAGCCGCAGATTTAAACCAGTTACTCCGTACACGCCGAGCCCATTGTCAGAGGGTTGAATGCATTGACTCCCGTAGATGTCGCAGTCTGGGTTGGGGTACGGGATAGTATGATCAGATATCATTGGTAAATATGATAAGATTTGAATTCCCTCGATCACGGCTCGGTCTTCAAACGGAATTGAGGAGGAGTAACTATAATGCTGGTCATGTTCGGAATATAAACGAATTTAATGTAGGCACTTAAATGAGAGTCAAATCTCGTTTAAGTTTAGAGGAGGTACTATATAAGTAGACCGGAGTTTAGTATTTTGTAATGCTGGAGATTAAGGCCGACTAGCAGTACACACGATAGTTCGACCGTCGATTTCGAAGATGTCCACCGTATGCTCCACGGAAGGGTGGTGCAGGAACGGTGACTTGCGCGTGAATTAGTTTTAAGTGATAGTAGCATTGCGCTGCAGCTACCGCACTATCTTCTCCTCCCCCACCTGAACCCGGTGTCATGACAGAGTCAAGAAGACCGGAGGCGGGAGAGGACGCAGGTGGCTGGCGCGGCCGGAGCCGCCCCTGAGCGCACCACCACACCTGGCTCGGATCCCACGGAGTGGGAGTGCCATAAAGGCCACATGAAGAAGGAACCATTGCAGCCTGACTCTCAGCCCGCCAGTCAGCCACTCCACACAAAACACACATTGGGTTGACCACGCGGTCCGTGTTACCCCGTCAGTTGGCAAACTTTTAAGCCACTGCTTTTAGCGCACCGTGATAGTTTCAAGCGTTTCAGCTTGTTTATAGTGAGGAACATGCGCTGAGCCGTTGACCTCACTCTCTCCCCCACCCCCACAATCAGACCACTGTCCGAGCCGGTCAGTTGTCTGATGCGGACGTGGGCGCAGCTGCTGGTGACCTCGTCGGCGTGTACTACGTACACGACCTGGCCCCCAAACACGAGCACCAGGATTTCACACAATAGGGGTTTGAACGGCTTACATTTTCTATGTGTGAGATAGCCAGAGGTCACGTTAAGAAGGAGCCATCGCAGCCTGACTCACAGACCACCAGTCAGCCACTCCACACAACACACATTGGACTAACTGCGAGGTTTAAGTGTAATTGTCAATTGGCAACCTTCCAACCGCGGCGCTTATCGTTACCGCACTCTCTTCTCCTCCCCCACCTGAGCCCGGTCTAATGACACAGTCAAGAAGACCGGAGATGGGAGAGGGCGCAGGTGGCTGGCGCGGCCGGAGCCGCCCCTCGACGTACCACCACACCTGGCTCGGATCCCATGGAGTGGAGTGCCATAAAGGCCACATTAAGAAGGAGCCATTGCAGCCTGACTCTCAGTCCGCCAGTCAGCCACATCACACAAAACACACATTGTGCTGACCATGCAGTCCGAGTTATCTCGTCAGTTGGCAACCTTCCAAGCCACGGCCTTTAGCGTACCGTGATAGTTTCAAGCGCGTTAGATTGTTTATAGTGAGGAAAATGCACTGAGCTCTCGTCTTCACTCTCTCTCCCACCCCCAAAATCATACCACTGTCCGAGCCGATCAGTTGCCTGATGTGGGATTTGGCGCATTGGCTGACGGATCAGCGTACCCATCTTCGCGCGCCACAGCACGACCTGGCCCCCATAACGCACACACCAGGATTCACTAACTCAGGGGATATGGAGCAGCCATCGCCGTCTGACTCCCAGTTCACTGGTCAGCCACTCGACACACACAGCACATACACTGAGCCAACGGCGTGGTCTGGTGTAAGCGTCAGATTGGCAGCCTTCTAGGAAACCGTGATATACTCAGGAACATTGTGATTGTGAGGGTGTTGTCGATGTATTGGTGTAGGTTGTGTGCGCTGATGTAGCTTAGCCTCCAGTGGTTAACCGCAGGTTTTTTGAATGCGCATGTGTCCGAATAGGCCCATGCGGTCTGTGAATGTGTGGGAGCAGTGAGGGCAGTGAAGGTGGGCACGTTGACTGTATGTCAGAGACCCAGGCGCTGGTTCGACGGCCTCCATGCGATGGATTCGCAGGTGACCGATCAAGCCGAGGCGTGAGTTGAATTTGCGGGCGCAGTGTGGGCAGGAAAAGTCGGAAGAGGCTGGGAGGGGGTGTCATTCATGGTAGTGGGGGTGGCGGTTGCGGTAAGAATGGCTGGAGCGGAGGGTGTGTATGGTGTATTGGTCTTATCGACATTGCGGTGAATTCTGCTGTCATGGGTGCGCATGTGACCGAATAGGCCCATGCGATGAGTGAATGCGCAAGGACAGTGAGGGCAGTGGAGGTGGCGATCTCTGCTGTGTGTTGGAGCTCCAGGCACTGGTTCACCAGTCACTGTACGATGGATTCGCAAGTGACCGACCAGGCCGATGCGTGAGGTGAATGTGCGGTCGCAATGAAGACAGTTTAGGAGAGAATCCCCATAGCTGATGGTGGTAGTGGTGGCGGCGGCGGTGGTTGGGGTAACATGTGCTGAGCATTGTGATGTGGTCTCGATGATAGTGGGACTAATGGAATTGATGCCAGGGGTGAGAATGGGGGAGTCCGAAGGAGGGTTAGCAGAAGTTGACGTAGAATTTTGAATTGTCGGACTGTTGGTGAATTGCGTCCGAAGATGTCCGACTAGGCCGATTCGCGCGCGGAAGGTGCGGTGACAGCGCGGGCATGTTGGAAGGCCCTGTGTATTGGCGATTTTTGTCCAGAGTGCTGGTGACTTTCATGCTGCTCTTTTAGTCTTGGCAGCGGCGATCCTGTTGGCTTCGTATATTGCTGCCCCTGTCTTTACTGTTCTCCTACTAGCCAATCGATTTCGGGCAAGGTCCTCCCAGGACTCCGGGCTGATCTGCAATTGCTTCAGGGAGGTCTTCAGAATGTCTTTTTAGCGTCGTACTTGACGCCCTTGTCGACGAGAACCCATGGCGACATCTCCATTGAAGAGTCGTTTGGGTAGCCTTTCGTCGTCCATCCGCAAAAGGTGACCGCTCCAGCGCAGTTGCAGTTGTTTCAACTGAGCGTAAATGCTGAGAATGCCTGTTCGTTCTAACACTTCCGTGTCCGTTATCATGTCTTGCCAACTCAGCTTTAGTATTCTGCGGAGACAGCTGAGGTGGAAGTGGTTGAGCTTCCGCGCCTGCTTTTGGTAGATTTTCCACGTCTCCGCTCCATACAGCAGCGTCGGCAATATGACAGCTTTGTACATCTTGAGTTTGGTGGAGACCATGTCGATTTCAGACCACATTTGCATGCATCCAAAGGCTTGGCTGGCTTTAGCGATCCGATGGGCGATCTCATCGTCGACTTTGGTGCTGCGTGAGAGAGATTGCTGCCTATGTACGTGAAGGTATCAACAGATTTAAGTTGGGCGCCATTGACATTGATGTGAGCTGCGGTGTAGAGAGTGTTGGGCAACGGTTGATGCATAACAACCGTCTTCTCAGTGTTAATGCGAAGTCCGAAGTTGTCACAGGTGGCTGCGAAGAGGTCCATGCTCCTTTGCATTTCCTCTTCTGTCGTTGTATTGAGTGCACAGTCGTCAGCGAATAGAAGTTCGTGGATGGTGGCTGTGGAGACACGCGAGTGGAAGTGCATCCGTCGTTGGTTGAGGAGTCGGTCGTCCATCCGGCAGGCGATGCGAATCCAGGGCGTTCGTCACGGTAGGCATCCATTAAAATGGCAGAGAACATGAGGCTGAAGAGGGTAGGCGCAAGGACGCAGCCCTGCTTCACTCCATTGGTCACTGCGAATGCTTCAGATATTGTCCCGTTGTCAGTAACGCGCGCCATCATCCCGTCGTGAAGCTGACGTACCATATGCGTGAAACGTTCAGGACAGCCGAATTTCTGCATGATTTTCCACAGCCCGTCACGATTCACCGTGTCAAAGGCTTTCGTCAGATCCACAAAGGTAGTGTAGAGGTGAGTCTACATCTCTTGGCACTTCTCTTGCAGCCGGTGAGCAGCGAAGATCATGTCCATTGTTCCTCTGTGTCGTCGGAAGCCGCATGGGCTTTCCGGGAGCAGTTCTTGCTCCAGGTGAGCGTTCAAGCGGTTGAGGAGAATGCGGGCGAAGATCTTTCCAGCGATGTTCAGTAGCGAAATTCCTCGGTGATTGTCGCAGAGTTGGCAGTTCCCTTTCTTCTTTTAGAGGTGGACAGTTGTGGCGTCTTTGAAATCCTGAGGGACTTGTCCTTGGTGCCACGTCTCCTGGAAGAGCACTGTGAGTGGATTCATCAGCTGGGGTCCACCATGCTTGTAAATCTCAGCAGGGATCGTGTCCGAGCCAGGTGCTTTCCCGCTGGAGAGTTGCTGCACGGCTCTGATGGTTTCTTAGAGAGAGGGCGGGAGATCGAGGTCGGCGTTGATTTCCACTTCAAGCAGGCGATCGATGGCGGCGTCGAAGATGGTGAAGGGCTGGTTGAGAACGCTTTGAAAGTGTTCTGCTTATTGCGTAAGGATTTGCGTCTTCTCAGTGAGCAGCGTCCTGCCGTCAGCACTGAGAAGAGGGGCGGCACCTTTGATGGGAGTTCCGTAGACAGCCTTGGTGTCGGCGAAGAAGTTCTTCCATTCGTTTCGGTCCACGTACCCTTGGATTTCCTCGGCTTTGCGCATCATCCAGGCATCCTGCATCTCCCGCAGCCATTGCTGTACAAGGCGGCGACTTCGGTAGAAGGCTGTCTTGTTTGCAGCGGTAGGGCGATCAATGCAGGCTTTGTGTAACTGATTCTTCTTGACAAGCAGAGCGTTGATAGCTGCGTCGTCGTCATCGAGCCAGTCTTGGTGCTGACGACGTCCGCGGCCGAGGACATCCAGGGCAGTGGATTTGATGGTGTCTCTCAGCTGACGCCAGCTGTTCTCCACGGAGATGTCTGCGTCGGCGACTGGAAGGTTGGCTAGACGGTTGGCCAGTTCGTTTCTGAAATGTAGATCGTGAGCAGGCACATTCAACAAAACAGTATTCAACTTACCTTGTGGTCGCTTACCTTGGGGTCTCCTGCGAGGTTGCAGACGGAGCCTCATCTTGGAGATGACGAGGCGGTGATCCGTCCATCCATTGGCATCGGAGATCACCTTTGTCACCAGCACGTCCTGTTTATCTCGTCTCCGGACGAGAACATAGTCCAAGTCACACTATCAAATCGTGAGCATACGTATGTGCTTGTCTGAGTGAGCTGATTATTTGCACGTGATCTTAACTTGAAGATCCGATAAGCGATGATGATTTTAGAGGCCTACCAGAACATAAGTCTGGCCGCGCCGGGACATGTTAGATACGTGTGCAGGTTGATGCATGGACATTTGCGATTGGCCGACCGTAAAGTTGTGTGCGCATTGGTTTATATTTATGGTAGGGTGTGTACACTAGTCAAAAGAAGGGCGGTTCCGTGAATATGGATGTGTAATTCTATGTGGATGATCTGTTTGCTTTGTCAGAGGCTGCCTGTACGCTCATGTTAATACAACAGGCCAACGAGAGAACATATTTCTGCAGAATTGGAGGTTAAACGAAACTTCAAAAAAGAAGGAACGATTTATAAGCTGCGAATTATGCAAACTTAAACGGGGCAGTGCATACTTTCCGTAAACAGTTAGGCGTTCCAACATTTCTGCAGAAGCCGGGTCGGTGGGCGAGCCACCAAGCACAGGAATTTTTAATCTCCGGAGGTAGAAAACAAGTCAGTAGACCTGGTGATAGGACGACTGCAAGCTTCTGCGACCTCGAAGCGCCACTATCACGCGTCCAACTCAGATGAGTGATGCAGTCTGCGCCGCAGATCTGCCCGTTAACTACTTAGCTACCTGGAACGTCAAAGTTTGGTGGTTAGCAAAAAGAAATTGGGCAGAGGTTAAGAGCGAAGTAAACAGGCTTGTTTCTGGCAAAATAGTAGCGCGTACCACCACCAACACGAACATCTGTCGTAGCAAACTAAAGAGGGGGGGGGGGGTGAGATCTGGCGAACAAATATACGATCTGTCTTCTTCGGTGGAGGTTTTGTAAACCCACTTAGGAGTGATATTTAGCCGTGTGGTTTACGGATCTTGCAGTTGAAACCTGTGCTCCTAGACGATAAAGGCAACGATCCAGGTAGAAAAGGTACCCAAGCGACTTACCAGCATTAACCAAGACCTATATTATACAATTTGGTCCAAGTTCTCATAGTGAGCATCTTTTCCTCTCACTTCCTTCAGAAATCTCTGCCAAATTCTATAGGAATTTTATTCTTTCATGGGAATCATTGTCCAGATTAATTCGTCTGATTTTACAGTTTTTTACATCCGTATACATTCATGGTCACAGTTATTATGGATTTTAGACCTTGTCAGTCTGATAAACATTCTTTTCCAACGTGAGGCTATTTAAAACATTTACTTTTCACCATCGCCGAAATTTCCTTTGATTATAGATGGTCATGTTTTATCCTAAGACCACCATCCTCTCATCCAGAGACCTTCCTTTGGTCGGGGTGCCTGCTAGACTCTCTTCCATGACCCGATACAGTCACGATGATAATCGCCCACGCCAGTTGCGAGAAAAGCCGCGAATAGATTTAAGCCTAGGCCTCCGATGAGAACTCAGTCAATCGATTTATCTATCTGTAGCCTTAAGGAGTCACCTCCGGACTGATGTTCTGATGCTTGATCGGCCCCTACCCGCTAAAGATGTTGCTTGTTTTGTTGCCGCCCTTATCTCTAAAGTTGGACTCCAGTAAGAGTTCGAAAACTCAGACCTGATTCCGGCGAGCGAACGGTCTTCTCCTTCTTCACTTATCTGTGTTCCTTATTCTCATTCAAAAATTAAGAAAGGTATTACTGTTAGGAAATCTGGTAATACCAAAGTGTCTAAGAGCCATGCAAACAATGTGGTCAGCACTTTTCTCAACCCGACAACTTCCCAGAATCCCCAAATAATGAAACATACCTTGAATTTGCTCATGTCAACAATTAATTATCAAACCGATTAACATTCAGTCTAGGTTTTTTTTTCAAAGAATATCCCAAACGTTTCTTTCGTGTTTCTACAATGCCTAGAAGAAGAATTGCTTGATTTTCTTCCTTCGAAGTTCCTTAAATCAATTGCCTTAACATTTTACGAAAGCATTTTGAGGATCCATTCATGAACTCATTAACGTTCCGCTTAATAATTGCTGAAACATTTAAATTAGCTTCGAAACTGAGGCCTAACTGTGATGCAAATCCTTTCAGGTCTGTTGCTCAGGCATCCCGTGTCAGCTCGTCCGCCAAGTTCCACCCAAACGCTTGCAACTTTGCTGAATTGCAAAAATAATTTCATTACAAGAGGAGTCGGACAAAGCACAATTAGTAAATGCATTCTCTGTCAACCAGTTCACCTTTGAAACTGACCCCATCTCCCTCAAATCCCCCACTGTCTCATAAGTTCCTCACCATGACTAATTTAGCCCCTGGAAGTATTCAGAAACAGAAACGTCAGCTTAATAACTCGCACTCAGTCGGATCTGACAACATCCTTAACTCTCTTATCAAACATTTAAGAGATTTTTCTCCTTTGCTGAGCAAATACTTCACAAAATTTCTCGAGAATGGTTTCGTTCCTGATTATAGTTTCAGCATTTAAACCTGACTCTCGTTTTGATGTTCAAATGTATCCGAGTGTTCATGAGAGTTTGAACGTCAATCCCAGCCAGATCCACCGTGTGCCCTACAGCAAGCTGGCGCAGGAGCGGTGGCTGGTGCATGGGTAGATAGCAGTAGTAGCTGAATTGCGCTGCAGCTACCGCTTTCCCTCCTTCCCCACATGGTCCCGATGTCTCGACCAAGTCAGGAGGCCCAGGAAGGGGAAGGTGGCTGGCGCGGCCGGTGCCGTCCCTAGGAGTGCCGACACACCTGGCTCGGATTCCACAGAGTGGGAGTGCCAAAGGCAATATTTTGAAGCAGACATTGTAGCCTGGCTCTCAGTCCACCATTTTGCACAAACCAATACTGGGATGACCGCGTGGTCCGAGTTATCCCGTCAGTTGGCAACCTTCCAAGCCACGGCATTTAATGCTCCGTGATAGGTTCAAGCGTATCAGATTGTTTATAGTGAGGAAAATGCGCTCGCCGTTGAACTCACTCCTTATTCCCATTCCTATGGCAAAGTTACTGCCCTAACCCGTCAATTGTGTGGTGTGGGGGATAAGCGCAGCTGCTGACATAGCTAGTAACCTCGTCTATGCATCCCGCATACACGACCTGACCCCCCAAACCCAAGCATCAGGATTTCATACAAAAGAGCTGAACGGCTCGGATCTCACATGTGTGAATGCAATAGAGGTCACAGTAAGAAGGAGCCATTGCAGCCTAACTCTCAGTCCACTAGCCGGTCACCACACAAACACACACTGGGCTGACTGGGAGGTGTGAGTTCCATCGTCAGCTGGCAATATTCCAAGCCACAGCGTAAAGCGCACCGTGACTATCTCAGGCTCGGATCGCGCATGCAGTGAAGGAGACCCTCTAGAGAAGAAGCCGAAAATCACTTTCCACAAGTCACAAGCACTTCGGATACACAACGCCAACACCCCATCCCCTTTCAATATGTCCACGTTGTCAACGCACATTCCGCGCGCGAATCGGCCACGTCGGACACCTTCCGATGAAGTGCAGCACAAACCAGACATCCACCTACGCCCCAAACCTCTCATCTGCTTCAATCCCGCGTCGTACACGATGGTAACCACCTCCACTACCGATGAGCCCACTCCTGGTGTCCAGCCACCACCGACCACCGGCAGCATTCTCCCTGCCGCAACCCTCGCTTCGATATCGGCAACAAAGACTGCTGACAACACCACTTCTCCGACTCCCACCACCGATTAAAACACTTCCGATGCCAAAACAACCACTCCCCTCACCACCAACAATAGGCAATCGATCCCAAACTGTCCTCATTCCGATCTCAAATTCCCTGCACGCATCGGCCTCTCAGCTTACATGCACCTCCATGAAAACCTGCGGTAAAACTGCTGGTTATACCATACCCCCGTTTCCTCCCACCATCACTTACATAACACGTGACCACACCCAAAATTTTATAACGAACGCACAAAAACAACATCTGTCACATAAGTGTGGAGCGTGTTCCTTGGCTCCTTCTTCCAGGTGGATCCTCTGCTGGATGTTTGATCTGAACCTGAGACTCTCACGGTGCGCTAAACGCAGTGGCTTGGAAGGGTGCCAACTGACGATTGCAATCAGGCCTCGCAGTCAGCCCAGGGTGTTTGTGTGGAGTGCTTGACTGATGGACCGAGTGTCAGGCTGCAATGAATCCTCCCTAATGTGGCCTACATGGCACTCCTACTCCGTAGGATCCGAACCAGGTTTAACGGTATGCTTGTGTGCGTCTCCGGTCGCGGCAGCCGCCGGAACCCTCTCCCGCCTCCGATCTTCTTGGCTTGGTCATGACACCTGGACCAGGTGGGGGGAATGGGGAAGATGCAGCGTAAGCCTACTACCACTGTGCAGTAAATCATGCACCATCATGCTGTGGGGAACATGGTGAACCTCGTCTTTAATTGACACCGAAGAATCTCTTGCTCGGCCCTGGGCATCGTACGCGCACACCCTTGTCTGAACTGTGTTCACCTGTAGCCAGTCCTCGAACGATGCTGTGCTGATTGGGCTCAAGCTATCGCTGAGCTTATGCCATGTCATGAGCGGCACCAGCAGCGAACTGATATGGACCGCGAAGCGACCAAAAAAGTGACACAAGTAAGTAGCTACACCGGGGACCACGGGGCGAACTGCCGTGAGTCATTTCTGTTACAGCTGCCGATCCCGTGGCATAAAAGCACGCATTCTTCCCAGACCGAGTTATCGTCGGCGCCAGTGGGGGCATGAGGTCACAGAGAACAATCGGCTCGTTCGCCTACGCGGCAGTCGCAAGGAAGGCGTGCAGGTGTGGTAGCCCTTTGCTATTTCTTTATTTATATACTACTTTTTATAGTTATTCCATTTATTAGGTATTTCCTAAACCCACACTTCTTCATGTTTCTTTAAGTGGATGTTTTTTAACCGTGACTCGGTACACTCCTAACCAATGTGAGTTTTGGGATCCTTAACGGACTTTTCATCCATTGCGCTTGTTCTTCACTGGGCGACGTTGTCAGTTAATTTCGTTCTAGTGTGGCTGTTGCACTTGGCTTACTTCGACTTCTTATTAGTGTGGGATTACATTATCAATGGTGTTGACTCGCTATAAGGTCTTTGAAAGAATTTTTTATCGGGTAAATAAAGTTTGTTTCTGAAGGCGGAAGGCGTAAGCGCTGAAGGCAGTTGAGAAGGTGTTCCCGCGGCGTGGCAGTATCCTAATCATGAGATGATTATTGACGCATTGTATCAGGCAGGTCAGCCGTCTCACGACGTGGCTTGTAATGGCGAAGGCGGTTCTGGTATCTCATTGCTATGGTCTTGGACGTCCGCTGCAGGTGTATCTGGCAACTCTTCTAGCAAACTCCTTCGCGATAGTAAACAATGCAACTCCCAAATAGGGCCAGGCAAGGATTATTTATACGGACCCTCGGATTAGAACACGAGGACAGGAACAGCTCGTACTACAGGTGGCTTTGCGCCAAATTCCAAGGAAACGGCGCGTGAGGTTTATTATTGGGGGTAGGGTTAAATTTCGGGTTAAAGTTAGGGGAACTGTAGTGTTAAGGTAAAGGGTAGGGCTAGGACCGAGGAATATTTACCTCAACTGGACTTATGCACAGGGACGCCGTTATTATGCAAGTGGGGCGTTCCTATTACTGAGTCATGTTAAGGGGGCCATACAATTTATCCTAACCTAGGGCATTTGAATCATCCGAGGCAGCTGTCAAATTACACTGTGTGGGCCAGGTCTTTTGATTAAGGGGAAGACGGTCCGAAATGACCTGCACTGCCTATGGAATTACATGTCGGCTTCTCTTTAGGACGTTTTCTTTTGGGGCTGAAGTGGAAGGGCAGAGATTAGTTCGAGGATTACTGGACGTAAAGACACGCACGCCATACACCCTCATTTTATTTGGTCCACTGGTATGGTCACAGTGTTAAGTACTGCTTTGTGGAGCCGCAGATGAGAGCTGGATGCCTGGGCAAGAGATAGCGAGTATCCCTAAGTTTCTAATTCATAAGAGCTTGTTGGCACCGTGGCCATGCCTCCGCTAACAGGCCTAAATGATGTCGCCTGAGCTAAACGCTTAGTACATGAAAATTGCTGGCAGGTTATCCTGCCTTGTGTGAATCAGTTAACTTTCATTCAAACGTATCGACAAACCTGGGGTGACCATACGGCTACATAGAAATCAGTAACCACGATAAACCGTACACCTCGTATGGGCAATATTATGCCTACAACTGCAATGCTTATAGTTGAGTGCACAGACATGTCTTCCGCTGCTGCGTCAACTTCGGCTCGATCAGCAGCAAAGGTAAACGACGGTCATCAATCGGCCAGCACCAGAGAACGAACACACTATTCTCCGGATCAATATGAATGAAAGTCGGCTCACGTCGGGGAAAAAATTCATCTACCGAGACAGTCAAACCTCATATAACGCCAAAGTCTGGTATAAAGCTGCGCATCGGATAACCGAAACAAGCCAGATATTCAGTCGACTACAGGTCTTCTTCCAGGATCGCCACGGCCTTAGCCTTAACAAAAAACTCAAGATGTACAGGGCGGTAGTGCCAACGACAATAGGATACGGGACTAGAACACTGGTCGTCTACGTTGACCAGACCAGGAAGCTCAACCACTTCCACCTCAGCTGCCACCAGAGAATACTGAAGCTGAGGTAATCTAAATAGACCCCTCGCATGGACGTCCATGAAATGACTGGAATCCTCAGTATGCACGTCATTTTGAGACAACTACAACTGCGTTGGGGTGACAGCCTCGCTGGTATCGCGGACGAGCACCTACCCAAGCGACTTTTCTACGTCCACGTCGGCACGGGTGCACGCCGACGCGCAGGACAAAAGCGAGACTTAAAGGGCAAACCACAACTCAAAGTTTGGCGGGCTTTCGAAATTGAGCCACTAACTTTTCTGCTCTCCATGCGCATGTGAATCCTCTTATATGTACGCTGGTTGGCCTATTTCACTCATTATATACCGAATTTTAACCCTATTTGTTTATTCGAAAAACAACAACAATGAGGTCATCAGCGCACGACGCTGGCACCGTTTTGAAGGAATTGCAATTTGATCGATATTTTGAAACGCATTCAAGGACGATTCTTCATGAGGTCAATATAGGCGTTCTTCGGCTATTCGTTTGTGATCTTCCGGTGTTGTGAGGATTGTATGCGCAACCTTATTCACGGTGAATGGAGGATATTTTTTGCTGAAAGTTTTGGGATTTTACCTTCAAGATAAAGCGTAGCTCCCTCTCTCTCTCTCTCTCATCTATCAATAAATCCGGACACCTGGAACGACCTCGTACAGGGTTCACTGGCCTGGAGAATAGTAGTGAAGATTGGGACACCTGCAAAGCCGAAAGAGCAGCTCGCAAAACTCAAGAGTCGCGGACCCACAACAACACCCAACAGCTTTTGTCGTGTCCATTTTAGCGGGCGTACCACGCACGGATCGCCCTCGTCGGTAACTCCACCTATCACCTCCATAGTCACAGCCTGCCGAGGTCCCCAGGGCGGCGGTCACCAGCACAAGTGAGCAAACTCATGACGCCTCGCCACCATCGCCGATATTTGAGGGAGATATAGGTGAGTTACGTTTGAATTCCCTATTTGAACATGCGAGTTGTGGTATCAAAAAATAGTACCACGGGATGTTTGACAAGGCCAATTCATATGAGCCAACTGGGTGGAACATAGGTGAAAAAGAGCAGACAGTAAAAAACTCCCATTGATATTAAGGAGAAAAATCCGTCACCCTTGGAGGGGGGTGTGTCCAACGGGGGCCATCGTGGAGGTCTGCCCAGGTGCTGGTTGCAGTCCGCCGAGCGATTTAAATGCAGAAATATTCGCCCAGATCGTCTTCGGTCCGTTGCGGTTCAAACCAAGGGAGAGCGTTCTTAGACCGCATTGACTATGGCCGCAAGGTTCGACTGATGCAAACGCTCACGGTGTTACCAAGGTGTGCCGATAGTTAAGCAGGGAAGACCTCGGGGACCTCTGAATGGGAATTACGGGAGAGTGCGAGCCCTCTAATGAAAATAATAAACATAAAGATGTTACTCAAATATACCTAGTAGCACTTTAAATACCTTATTTTCTGATGTCTCCCTTGGAGCTTTCAGTTCGAGTTGCAGTTTGCACAATTATATCGATCTAACTTTCGCTTAAAAACCTCCAGGGATTCCGAGATAACAACATCCAGAGGAAGATTATTCGAAGCTTCGACTACTCTTTTAGAGAATAAGTACTTCCGAGTGTCTAGCCTAGATCCAGTCACACGTAATTTGAGAGGATGACCTCTCAAGTTCGTTGTTTTTGCTAACTCGAAGAAATCACCTGGGACAACAGTCCTGAACGCGTAGTATGCGGAATGTTACTATAGCGCAAGGGAAAGAGATTGAGATTCGACAGCCGAGTTTCATAAGGCTGTGAGCAATGTCCAAGGACAAGTTTGGTTGCTCGCCTTTGGACCGTTGTTAAAGTAATTCGCCGTCCAGATTCTCCAAGCTTGGATAGCTGACTCCAACTGCGGCCGCACGAAGGCTCCGAAGACTTGGGCGAAGCAGTCAGTATTTAAGGCTGAAAAGCTCGTTTGACGAGGTACAGCATCGACATCGCTGACTTCGCTACCTTTGCGCAATGTAGGGAGGATTTAAGCGAGGGCGAGATCCAGACTCCCAGTTCCTTTTGGGCATCCATTTCTTTCAATCGAATGTCATTTCGTCGGTAAACCGTACGATTCGATGGATTACTTTTCCCGACTCATATGATGTTGCACTTGCTCTCATTGAACGGCAAGAGCCAGTCATTTGACCATTTCTGATGTCGATTTAAGTTTGCCTGCAAGTTATCTTGGTCAGCCGCAGTTTTAATGACGCACCAAAGTTTGAGATCCTCGGCAAACATGGCAATATCGCCGTGCAGTTCGTTGGCACAATCGTTGATGTAGATAATGAACAAAATAGAGCCATGAACAGAGCCTTTGGGAACACCACTCTCAACCTCAACCTTGGCCGAAAGTTTGTCGCTGATATGGACAATTTGTGAGCGGCCAATTAGGAAGTTTTCTATCCATGTCAGAAGTCAACCCCACAATCGTGACCCACCTTGAATGCGCTTACGAAACCCCACCACCCAAAAACGCAACCATAAATTAAATGCATTAGAAATAAGGGCTCGATCCTAACCTGTCCACACTGCGATCGAACCCTCACATCATATATGGACCTGGACTGCCATTTGCGAAGCCATTGCACTGCGGCCGGTGAGCCAGTAGCTGGAGCCCCAAAATAAACCCCTCACTTGCCCACGATGTACCACATGCGTCTATTCGACTATGTGCACATTCACGGCAGTGGAATTCACCGCACTGTAAACATGACAAGCCCCACTTGCACATGCAGAAGCTCCTTCACCGCCAACACTTAACGCATTGCAACCATCTCCAACAGTTACCAACCTGTCCCGCCGCCCAATTGAACCACGCATCGGCCTGGCCGGCCGCTTACACACCCGTCACACTAAGACTGGCAAATCACTGCCGGGAGCACCAACATGACCCTTTGCGAACGCCTAAAATGCCCACACTGCCTGCGGTCATTCACTCATCCGAGGGCATACTCGGTCATACGTGTCTTCATAAAAATCCGCGGAAGAACACCACAGCTTAAACTCCATAAACAACTCGCCCCACCAGCCTAAGAAATCCCTAGACCGCAACCAAATTCACCCCACATCCCCCCCGACACAAGGATAGAAGATGTACCTACCACGGCAGCGGATGGTATCTTCTTTGCTGCCAAATAGTGCCCGACTAGGTCATGTGCGGCACACGCAGACAAACTGCAGCGGCCCTGATGGTCAAGTGGTCCAAACGCATCACCAGCTGGTTGACAGGCTTGCAAATGGGTGAGGGAAAAGTGAGCGAGGTCGAAGCTTCTGAACCCCTCCCCACGGCAAACTGGTGTAACTCGCACCACAATAAAACTGACGCGCTGAATGTCGTGGCTTTAAACGTTAACAACTGACTAGGTAATTCACTCCACGTAGTCAGTACTGTGTACATGCAGAGTGACGGTCTCATAGGTGGAATCGGGTTAAATGGCTCTTTAATTTTTACCTTATAGCCTTCACATGCGCGTGACATCCAAACCACCTCTTTCTGAAAAGCTAGTATATGGTGCAGGGACCAGGTCGCGCGTGGTACGCGCAGGCAGACTGTTTACACGTGTTAAATACTGCGTCCAAACCTGCCGCCGGTCACCAGAACTCTGTCTTGCCACGGGGCCCAGGTGGGTGAGATAGTACGACAGATGCCGTGAAAGTCTACTTAAGTGACTCACGCGCAAATCACCGCCCTGCGCCTACCATGGTGCGATTCACACACGGTGGACATGGTAGCATACGATGGTCGAACTGTGAAAATAATACAAACTGCAATGAGTAAGCCAACGACATGCGGCTAGTTGCCTGGTACATGATACCTCAGTGTCAGATGCGAACTTTTACTGAGCAGTTGAGTCGGTAAAAATCAACCTCGCCTGAAGGGTTGTCGAATGCACATTCTGCTAAAAAGTACTACGACTGCTACAAATAATTCTACTAACAGCTGAGTTGATGTACTTGGATAGTGCAGCTCATGAAATATACATGCGGTATTGATTAAGAGTGATTCAAGTGTGGCGGCACACCAGCCACCTGAATGTCACCCGCGTCCAATCTTCTTGACTTGGTCATGACACAGGACCCAGATGGGGAGTTGAAGAGAGTGCGGTAGACAGCTCAAGTCTACTACCACTATAATCTACTTCACGCCCAAGTTACTGTCCCTGCACCGCCTTCCTATGGGGCACACCAACCATCGAACTGGTACAGGATTTTGGCAGATTTGAATAATTCCTTTGACTCACTTGTGACAAACCCGACGGCCTCTGTGAGGTTCGAACCCACGCCAACATGAGGGAGGCTTTAGTAAAACCAACGCTCTAGCCAACAGAGCTACGAGGCCCCCACCGGGAGCAGTGAGTTTTATCACACTTGGGTCAAATTACCCACCCAACCTACTGCAACGTACGGATCCACCAATTCTGGTACAGTAAACTGACTTCTCAAACATGATTTCCTAAGCACTAGTGGGTCAAATGAATTATTCAAATCTGCCAAAATCCTCTTTTACTTAATTGTGCCTCGTACCCATCTGGTGGATTCTAGATTGATTGCTTAGGACATCCTGCTTGAGCAGTCATTTTACTGAACCAGAATTGATGGATGCCATACGTTGCAGTAGGTTGAGCGAGTAATTTGACCCAAGTGTGATAAAACTCACTGCTGCCGTTGGGGGGGCCCTCGTAGCTCAGTTGGCTGTACTAAAACCTTCCCCTTGCTGGTGTAGGTTCGAATCCCACCAAGTTTTTCACAAGTGGGTCAAATGGACCATCGAACTACCAAGGTGAGCGTACAGAAACTACTTTCGCCAATGTTCTCGCAGAAAATTGCAGTACTTGTGGTCCCCGCTGCGTTGCCTACATAGTGTCTCCCATATCAATTGTAGATATGAGTATGAAAACCATACATCTTGAAATTACTCAGCCAGTAATATTAAGTCAGCTGCCAGGAACACGACCTCTTGGGATCAGCGGCAAAATATTCATAAACAGTTGAGTCGGAGACAATTAATTCTGGCTGCAAACATATCGAATTCATATCACACAAAATTACTATAACAACTGCTACTAGCAGTAGTAACAACTGAAGTGATATAAATAGATAGGACAGCGGATTCAATATACTCTCAACAGGTTCTATTTGAGTGCACAAACACGTTGTGCTTCACCTTCAGGTTCACGCGAGCCTGAACACGAAGGTATGCGAGGTTACAAATGTGCGTCATGCTCGATGTTACCATAGGAACCATCTTTTCGTCACAAAGGTACCTATGTGCAGACTACCAGAGATCTTATATTACGCTAATATGACGACTGCGGTATGAATTTGTGGATGAAAACTAATTGTAAGATCTAAGATTTATTCGACCAGTTGTGGAGCTTACGCTTTCAAAAATTCTGTTGCTCAAAGACGCATAGATCATCTGATAGTTCTCTAGCCAAATGCGGAAAAACCATCAGAAATTGGTTCAACCCACAAAAGTCGTAGGCCCATTAAGCAGTATACCACTTTTAGTGGTTGAAGGAAAGTAAATAGAAGGCATGGCAAAAAAGGCAGTGACAGTTAGCTACCAGCCTTCTGACTTGGTATTATCGGGGTAGGAATCCTCCGAATCCGAGTTTAAGTCTGGGCTCCGATCGGGCTCATTGGTTTTGTGTTGGCTAGCAATTCCCGGTTCCAGTTTAACGGTAACTGCGTCCCGATAACCAGACCTATCTTCAGCAACAGTTCCGTGATCATCTGCGCCTGTACAATCCTCCGGTAGAGCTTTGAGTGCTGCCCCCGTAGCAATGCGGTGGCGCTGTCTTTGGTGCGGATTATTCAGCATATTTGGGGATGTCTCGGTGTCGGTAACAGGTTCTATTTTGACGGGAATCTTTTGCAAAATGCCAGGCTCTTCCTCTTCCTTTTCCCACTGCTCCTGGCGATCAGCCAATGCCGCCAAGGCCTTGTTTTTCTTCTTATTCCTTTTCTTTTCAGGGGGTAGAATCGATGAAGTTTCCAGTACCACTTCCTCTGTCCTCGAAAAACTGGTTTCATTCTCAGCTTCATTGTTCAAAAGAGTTTCTTCGGGATGTTGATCATCGGAGAGTAGAGCCTGCTTCTTCTTCCTCTTCTTGAGGGACTTCACAGTTCCTGTTTCTGTCTCCACCGATTCTTCGCCGTCAATAGAATTCTGTCGTTTACTGCCAACCAACGTCGAGCCACGTTTCAAAATATTTAGGAGTTTGCCTTTGATTATAAGGCTCCCGGCTGCATGAACAATCTGCACAATCTCAAGGGTCACCTTGTCTCGAGGATGGGCAAACACCTTTGCACCTCCTTCATCGATAAACTCTCCCTTACCGTCAGACGGTTTGGGCACGGTAACAATGATGGTACCATCACCACAATCGTAACGGCAAGTAAGAAAATGCCGTTTTGATAGGCTGACCGTGGCCTCTAGACGCATACCGATGCGCGGTCGGAAGACAGTAGCTAATGCCTCGGCACGCACTAGCATACATGGCAGCTCTGGGGGGAGACGCGTCAGACAAGTTCGACCATCCTTACTGCAGCAGTATTCTCCGGTCAGATCTGCAGGTGGAACAAGTCGCAAAGAGGATCTATCTACCTTCAGCAGAAGGCCATTGAGATCGGCAATGTACTTATTCAGGTGTGCCTTTACGTGTTCGTCGAAGGTCACACGAAGGTTGGCCAACTGCACTGGGTAAATTTTCAGGGTGGAGGACCAAAACAGTTTGTTCATGCCAAAAGGTGTTGGATGAGTAGCGTCCAAAGAATCCTATGACAAAAAAGAAAGACATGGTAGATGATGAAGACTGAGAGGTGGTCTGAAACGCTTACGCGTGTAGCAGTCGAGCTCAACAGCAACTGTATCTTGGCTGCGAAAGTCTCTTATTTTGCAGTCTGAGTTAATAAGTCCGTGTGCTAATAAATTATCTGTGTAAATGAGCGATTACCTAGATGATGCCTAGCAGGTCTCGGTAAGCGCTCATATACCCGAGGAATCGCTTTACTGGCAAAAGCAAATATGAGCTTGGGCTAAAAAGAAGCAAATGGATCCCTGCATTATTTTCCCTGTGCGAGCATCATAAGGGCTATAGCTAAATAAAATTTTGATGGTAGGCTGAAGACCACGGAAAATCACAATTCAAATTAGACGTTAGAATTCGTGAGGTAGGCATCCAAAAGCATATAATAACGTAGGTAAAACCCGGAAAAGAATGTTAAAAGAAGATGACAGCGAGCAGTATGCGCCCGGGGTCTTATTTGGTTTTGGGCACGGGAATAGAGGTTTAAACTCTGTCGGTAAAATGAAAAGATATTATAAACGAACGTTTTTGGGATAAAACGAGTGCACGCAATCGATAGTAAATATGAAATGTCTATTGGGAGTATACTTGAGGCTTTCCTATGTTCTCGAGTGTTGAGTAATCATCGTGATAGAGTAAGACCCGTCGTAGTAGTGTAAAACCCAGGTTGCCATCGTCTACACAGGAAGAAATTGCCTGGTGATGTGCTCACGCAAGAGGTGTTAGGGCACGTGTACAGCCGTCGGGCTGTTGAGCCACGTTTCGACGAAGGAGCCCCAGAGGTGACTAAATTGCTTAATCGAAGAGCGACAGGCACTACGGTACAAGTAAAGGCCTAAAACGGTGGATATAAACGAAATAAGAGGTGTATGCATGGGCCCTTTTATGCCCGGGTGGCCACAGTTTAGAAGATATAAGGAACCACTGAAGTGAAAACCGTTGGTGCGAATGGAAAATCGAAAAAAACAATTATGCTTGTTTATTGCAGAGCATTGTGATCATTTTGCTAAAAACGGGCCTCTGGATTCAACATATTTCTTGCTATGGAGAGCTGGTCAGCTCAAGTGGTAAACCAAGAACTCCAATCAGTATGGCTTTTGCGGTATTATTCAATCGTAGATGAAGAATCTGTTGGTCACACACCTCTTCAGAGGGCGTGGATAAGCGTCTGCATGAATTCTGAGGTCGAAAGGTTTAGAAATTCAAATTGGCTGACATCGGAATCAGTCAAAGTAAACTCAGGACCAAAAATCATGGACAAAATATGACTGTCCTTTCCAAGACACCCTTTTTACTCGAAAAATCGCTTTAAAAACATAAATGGAAATCGATATCTACTTGGCACTTTATTTATGTCTCGGTAATACGAAGTATGCGAAGGGCTATAAGAGCTAACAGCTATGAGCAACCCGGACATGCTCTTAGGACCGCAAACATGCAAATAAATACCGTCACGTGAATCGCTTTTTTCTGGTCTTGAGCATGGGCGACCTTACTCTTATGAAGCATTACGTGCATCGTGGGAATGACGGTGATGTGGTGAACCTTTTACGCGTGACTGTGTAGAGTATCCCAGAAGGAGAGTTTTCGCTCCGCTTCTAAATAAAAAGCAACATGTTGCTTACGGATAGTGGAGAAATATCAAACGCGGAAGTTCAGTATCTCGTTTCGCCTTGACTGAGCACCAGTCATCGTCAACTGCTTACTGATATTTGGCGATGTCAAGTAATTTAGTTAGTTAATCTAAATCACGCCAAGCCTTTCCACTCGATCGCTAAACGGGTCTCAGTGTTAGCACTCTACTCCATTAGAGTCAAGATTAACACCTAAAAAGAAACGTGAGCAGTCTTCACCAACGGCCACGGACGAACAATGGCTCTCTTGACCTTCTTGAAACTGTGCTCAGAATTTCATGCTAATGATGATAGATGCACAGGAAAATTAAAACGTATAATTGCGGAGTTAAGTAGTTGGTGTTGACCCATCTTTGCCTTCCTTTAAGTGAGCACGATATATGGCTAACATATCCATGAAAGTATCCCACTACCAGCTACAAAGTACTCTTCTACAGGAACTTAATCTATATAATAATTGCCATATTGAGCGCAAAATGTCATACGAAAGGGTAAATTAGGACAGACTAGGCAGTTTACCGCATCTCTTCTCGTGTAGTGCCGGTTCACATGTCTGCATGCATTATGTTATGCATTATACGCACATCGCAGAATACACCAGACTACTTTAACAGTTCCCTGCAGGTAGTGGATGTCCCTAAGGGGAAAATGTATCTGTCAAATATGCAGAGTAGTTGAGCAGAATTAACCGATTTGATACCCTTACAGTCCTGAGACTGGAAAACTCGCCAGAGGCATCCAAAAACCATGCCGCGGGCGCGAGAGGATATCGCCTTCTGCGCGTCAATTTCAACCTATTAAAATGCAAGTTGAATTATCGTACTTGAAAGATCTTAAGGTCCATGGAAAAAGTAAATAACAATGATGTTTTGCTGTCTCAGACTGTTGACAAACATGATTTTTACAGACCGGCAAACTATCCTCTAGAAGAACTTCTGACCTCAAATTCTAATGAAGTGTTCTCTCAGCTAATTTAAGGGAGGAGGGACGGAGGCAGTCGTTGTCTCCGCAAGTTGGCATTATTTTTGACTCTCAAAGACGATCCTTAAATAGTTCTGCCTTATCTTCCTACTGGGTTGCATGCTCTCGAGAACAATATTTTGTTGTCCGGAATTTTGAAAAGCAGACAAGTTTATATCATCGGATATGAGTATCGTACCGCACCTCAGTATTTGTATGCGACGACAGTCGTGTTAAAACGGATTTATCTATGGGGTCAGTGCAGGAGGGAGTAATGGCCTGTGTTTTTATCTAGGCAAGAAGTTCATACGGGCTCCTTTCAGTTGTTGGTATTGTAGATGGTTGAATTAAAAGTTAACTTCCATATATATATATATATATATATATTTCTCCGAGTTTAAGTAATACAGTTGCCGTACTTTTGTATGTTAGGCCTGCAAGAATTCCTCTGGGCAGTATTTTACCAAACCCAATGGCATGAACGCGAAGAGGGAAACAACAGTTTTCACAGTTCTACCGCTCAGTCTTCACAAACGAGGCAAGGTTCCTTCGTCCCTCAGTGGATAACCCGCTGACTGCAAGCATTAGCCACATACTATTCTCAAAATTTCTGATCCAAAAGGAATTAAAAGAACTAAAAGAGTCAAAATCCCCAGGACGAGACGAGCTTCCACCGAAGCTTCTGAAAGAACTCGCCAATTAACTTTCCGCACCTCTGTCAGGGCTCTTTCAAAAGTCATTTGACTCTGGAACTTTTCCTTTCGATTGTAAGCTGGCACATATAACTCCCTTGTACAAAAGCAGTAGCCGGGCTTCAGTGACAAACTACAGGCCCGTAAACTTGACATGCATCCGTGTACCACGCAAATCTGCCTGCATTCACTTGACTGTAACTTTTTTTACATTGCTTATTATTCTTCCGACTTTCTGTATCAAATAGGGATTTCAAAGGCGTAAGCCTATTTTTTCTCAAATACACTGAACTGAACTGAACTGAAGCATCCTTGCAAGATTATGGAAAGGATAATCAAGAGCGAATTGGTGAAATTCCTAAGGACTCATAATTTGTTATGAAGCTGTTCAGTTCAGTTCAGTGTTCAGTTCATTGTATTTGAGGAAAATAGGCTTACGCCTTTGAAATCCCTATTTGTTACATCAAAGTAGCAGGAATAAGAAGCAAATTAAAGAAGTAACAGTCAAGTGAATGCAGGCAGATTTACGTGGTACACTGATATTGTTAAGATTAAGTAGTCACATTGTCTTCGTGGTGCTGTAACATATGTATGTCAAGCCGACGTTTGAATGTATACACAGACTGGGACATAACAATCGCCTCAGGTAGGTTATTCCACGGTTCCACGACACGGTTGGTGAAAAAATACTTCCTTACTTCTAATCTTACTTGGGGCACACTTAGTTTAAATGGATGACCTCGGAGATTTTTCGTAGTGGCAAGTTGGAAAAAGTCATCACATAGGAGGGCGCAATCCATGCCACGCACGATACGGAAGGTTTTTATCAAGTCTCCGCGCAATTGCCTATAACTCAGAGGATAGGACTTTAGGTTATTTAGACGAATCTCATATGGCAGTTCAGCTTGACCTCTTACTAATTTGTGGCTCGCCGCTGCACCCTTTCGAGCATGTTGCAGTCCTGTTGGGTCCACGGTCGCCAGGCTTGGATCGCATATTCAAGATGTGGCCTTACAAACGTACCAAAAACTTTAGAAAAGCAGTCTTCATCGAAAACTTTGAATGCCCGCTTGATAGCGTACAGTATTGAATTGGCGGATTTAGCTGCCTTGGAACATTGCGTAGAAGGCTTCAGGTTGTCTTTCATCCAAACTCCAAGATCCTTCTGTGTGTGTGCTTCTCGGAGTGGCAAACCGTTCAAATAGTAGGGTCGCATATCAGTGACCTGATTTCGATTTCCCAGACTTAGCAGGGTGCATTTGTTTGAGTTGAAGGACAAGAGCCATTTGCGGGACCACTCGTCCAATCGACGAAGATTTTCTTCGGAAATCGTCTGCATCAGCAGCATTGTGGATAACTTTCCAGATTTTTATATCGTCCGCAAACATAGCAAAGTTACAGTCCAATTCCTGTACACAATCATTAATGAACAAGAGAAATATTATCGGTCCGAGCACTGAACCCTGTGGGAATCCACTCTCGATGACTGTGCGCTTTGATCGTGATCCGACTACACAGACCACTTGGGAACGACCAACGAGAAAATTCTTGATCAACGTAAGAAGTTTTCCGCCAATACCGAACATTCTCAACTTGTGAAGGAGACGCTGGTGTGGAACACTATCGAAGGCCTTCTGGAAATCAATGTAGGCCACATGCACAGTGTCTTTTGCATCGAGTGCTTTTGTCCAGCTTTGCATCGTATAAAGTAAGTTCGTAACACACGATCTTCCCCTACGAAAGCCGTATTGTGCAGTCGATAAGAGGTTACGGGTTTCTAAATAAATCATCAATTCCTTTTTGACAACCTTCTCCATAACCTTGCAACAGATTGAGGTCAGGCTGACAGGCCTGTAATTTGTAGCAAATGAACGACTACCACTTTTGTGAAGCGGTGCGATGTGGGCTGTTTTCCAGTCGGTAGGAAGAATTCCCGTATCGAACGATTTCTGGCACAGCAACGATAGCGGTTTCGCCAGCTCTCAAGCAAGTTCGAGGAGTAGCTTTGCTGGAATCTCGTCGGGGCTAGGAGATTTGCATGCCTTCAGACTTTTTAGTTCTTCAAAGACCGCCACTTCTTGAAAGAGCATATCCCGAATAAGTGGCACTCCCGTAGTCTCGTAACTTGATGGAATAAAAACAGCTTCTCTAGTGAAAACCGACTGAAAGAACTGGGAAAAGTGTTCAGCTTTGTTTTTATTTTCTGATATCTCGAAACCGTCATCGTTTCTCATAACAGGAATCGGTTTCCTCTTACGTGTGCTTTTTATTACATAGCTGTAGAGTAATTTTGGTTTGTGAACTGCTCTCTGGAGCAAATCCCTCTCGTTATCCCGTCGGCTTTGGAAGATCAAGCTTTTAACCTTGTTCCTTTGAGTTTTGTATGCTTACATGGCTAAATTTTCATTGGATTGGCAAAATTTCTTCCAAAGCCTTCCTTTCCTGTTAATCTCTCTTTTCAGATCCCTTGTTAACCACTGTGGTCTGTTAGATATCCTAAGTTGTGATGGCAGACAATGGCATTTTATTAGATTCAACAAACACTCCTTAAATAAATTCCAGTCCTCATTGACATTCCCGGAGAAGAGAAGATCCCAGTCTATTCGTGATGCCTCAGCTCTCATCTTGTAAAAGTCTCCTCGCCATAGATTGGGCCTGGTTTCATTTATTGCAGATGGCACAGAATATAAACCATACTCCCATGAAAGTACTGCATGATCACTTCGACCAAGTGGAGGTAGGCAGTGTACCTCGTCTATACTGTCAGGATCTTTAGTGAAGACGAGATCTAAACTACTAGCCTGTTGTCCTCCACGCGCTCTCGTTGGAACAAATACATGTTACGTGAAAAGAGCTTCAAGTGTTGTCTTTAGCAGACGATGATCGAAGGAAAACTTTGAGCTCTGTGCCTGCAGATCGTTCAATCGAATGCTGGGTGCATTGAAGTCACCCATGAGAACAACATCAGGTCGACTGCTAATCTCCTTTATGTTCTCCAACAAACAAGTATCAGCGTCAGTGTCTGTCCCCGGTGGTCGGTAGAGAGTCATGACTTCAAGGGAATGCAATCCCCTCGTCTTTAGTTTCAGCCAAATAGCCTCAATACCATTGCTTATCTTCTCCGTCATTTCACACACTGTGAAATTGCTTTTAACATACATCGCAACTCCTCCACCCTGGCGTTGGGTGCGGTCTCTCCTGAACAGCTGGTACCCGGATAAGCCTACTTCGCAATCACTGATGTTCTGTGACAGCCATGTTTCTGTGATTGCTATAATATCGGGAGACAGAACGGCTACCTGAATTCTCAGTTCGTCGAGTTTCGAAAACAGACTTTGGGCGTTGGTATACAGAAATTTCAGTATGTAGCAGTCAGCAGAGCCAAATTCCGTTTGTCTTGAGTTTGCCAATGCTAATTTGCCGATGCCATCATGAGCATTGGCTGGTTCCAGAGCAATGTTGCGTTTCTCTGTATCATGCGTTCCCTGTAAATCACCAGATTGTTCTCTCCAGCTGCAAGACTCCTCTTCATTTCTATCACTAATTCGCGGCGTTTCAGACGTTCTGCTGGAGAGTAGTCCGGCTGAAAAAAAACCTGTTTATGAGAGTTTCGAAGGTTTGTTTTTCTCGAGAGAAGTAGTTTAGCCTCTTCCTTGTTGTTCAAGACAATTTTGATAGGCCGTGGTTTCGCATTTTGGGACTGTTCAACATCCTTTTTCCGAGCCTGAAGGCAGCGCGAACAGTTATCGTCTCTCCTGAATGAAGTATATCATTCAGCAGGTGCTGAAACATAGCAAGATCAGCTGATATCCGTTCCTTTGAGGTGTGTGCATTTGATTCAGGTAAGCCCTGGATAACAACGCAGTTCGCTCGGTCTAGGGCATCTTTTGATTAACTGCCGACCATATTTTCCTCTGAATGACCAGAGGGATTCATTAGGTTTGTTTTCAACTTTATAATCGTTTTATGATGTTTTCCCAATTATGTCTTGCCACTCATTGGTATTTTCGCTCCCAACTAAGGGCTCTTTAGAACTGCTGGGACAGCCGACAGGAGGTGAGTCTGAAGTCGGTACTGCCTTTGGAAGAGGCATTCTTGAAGTTGTCCTGATATTTCCGTTATCCAATTTGGTGGTGTTGTTGTGCTTCCCCATTGCAGATTGCCACACGTTTGCTTCTGGGGATGCAACTACGGGATTGTTAGAGCACCCAAGATGGGAGGATGTGATTTGTGGTTCACTTCGGTCGTCGTCCGTAGGATTCAAAGACTGTTTTCCTGTTATCCCGTCGTTATGGGTATTCGCGTCCGAGCATTTTGAGTTGTTACTACTTGTATTTTTTTTACTTTTGATGATTTGGTCACTACCTTTTCAACTGTACTATGGCTAACCGTATTTCTTCGAGTATTGTTATCTTGCAAGAGCTTCATTAAGTCTGCAAGCTCATTTTCCCGTTTTTGAACTCGTAGTAATAAATGAGAACATCCCACACAAGATTCGTCCTCGTATTCGACGGATTTGGGCTGCCATTACGCTTTTTGCCCGCTTTGCTGGTCCTTGGTTGTAAGTGTGAACTGATCGAGGGCCAGTCGTTGATGCAGAAACAAGCTCAACAGGCTTTCCTTTAAAGGAAGTGCCATTACTGGTTATGCTGCTATCAAACATTTGCTTTGAGTCCATTAGTTTTAAAAAAACTGCGTGTGCGTATGTTCTGTTTTGGGCGTATAACGAAAGATTTCGACTACGTTTGGAGTATGGTGAATATTTAGAATTTAGAATTTTTAGAATTTAGAATTTATATTTGGTTAGCACCGGGAAGGTACTGTCTAAGTAAACATTAGTAACGAAATAAAGTTATGACAATGTGTGCAGATAAAATGTACAAATTCATAAATTGTACTGCTATGTCAACAGTTAGCAATGTTTTAAAATTAATGGTGAACTAGAAAAATAGGCAGTGAAAAAAAACTCCTACCATGAAAATGGAGGCAGAGTTCAATAGGCCTCCATTTTCGAATAGAAGGTAGGAGAAAAAACTGCTTAGGAAAAAATAGTCAGGTGGTAGAATAGGGTAATACTGCAGTAGCATTTCAGAATGAGATAATGAGCAAAAAATGCGCCTACGTGTTCAAAAACGCTTTAAAAACTATAAGTAGTATGCAAAATATGCAGGAACGACTCAGCCGTTCGGAGATGTTGAAGGTCCTGAATAACTTCAGATCTTCACGAGGTTGTACACATTTGGTTCCTTGAGTGGTTATCAGTTTCTATTGGTGCAGAGGCTGCGTAGTCAAATTGAATAAGATGATAAACAAATTCCAATTTGATACCGTTTTATGACGAATTTCGGCACGAGAAAAAATTCCAGATGAGCCGTAAGCAAGTAAGTACGTGAAGTTGAAACAGTATTGTCCGGAACAGTCCTGGTGAAGTGGAGACGAAGATCAAAGTTTTCAAGTTGAAGAACAAATAATTGGTGGTTCTTATAGGTTCTTCAAGGTCTTCGTCAACACGGGTTCAGAAAAGGAAGATCATGTACAACGAATTTGCTGCAATCTCTCCAGAGCTGGACCCAAGCACTTGAAGATAGACACGCGGTTCACATTGCCTTTTTAGAATTTAGAATTTTATATTTGGTAAGCACCGGGAAGGCACTGTCTAAGCAAACATTAGTAACGAAATAAAGTTATGACAATGTGTGCAGATAAAATGTACAAATACATAACTTGTCCTGCTATGTCAACAGTTAGCAATGTTTAAAAATTAGTCGTGTACTAGAAATAAATAGGCAGTGAAAAAAACTCCTACCATAAAAATGGAGGCAGAGTTCAATAGGCCTTCATTTTTGAATAGAAGGTAGGAGAAAAAACTGCTTAGGAAAAAATGGTCAGGTGGTAGAGTAGGGTAGGGTAATTCTGAAGTAGCAGTTCATAATGAGATATTGAAACGTCGAGGTGATTCGTTCTTGATCACTTAGGCGTATGAAACAAAATCGCACGAAAATGCGTCAATGAATTTAAGTCCTCAGCATCTTAGGATCAAGAATTGAATTCTGATGATGGTGAGTATCCAAAGAAACGGTAGCATTTTAGATTGAGGACCACCGAATGTGTACGTCCGAATGACGTCATCGTTTGGATGACTGGTGATATAAGGAGACATCATAGTTCATGGGCGACTCGAGGTAGCGAAAATATAGTTTTAAGAGTGTCACTTAAATTCCCGATGGTCCTTTCTCCGAGTCATGGGGAAAGCTACTGGGAAAAGATGAGGAAAATAAAAGGTTAATAGAATCAGAGTTTAGATAAATGTGAAGTCTTCGCTTGAATGCAGATAGGCTTGTTGACGACCTAATTTCAATTAGCAAGTTATTCCAAAGAAAACTATACCTAGAAGCAAAGAAAAGAGAGCGTTTACACGTGGAGGATGCAGGGGGAGGTATAATTAATTTAGAATTTCTTAGGTTGTAAGGAAGACTAACGGGGGTAATTACAGATAACTTGAGGAGAGTTGAACTATTATTCAGTCGGAAAAGGAGACAAAAGCCTGCTTCAAGTCTCCTGACCCAAAGAAATTTTAGCTTCATTAGCTGGCATCTTGTTGAGTAGGGAATAGTTAAAAGAGTCGGATATAGGAGTTTTTTTTGTGAAATGTCTTTGGACATTTTCAATTTTTGAACTGCTAGATTCGTTCATTAAACCAAAGAAAGGACAGCAAAATTCAAGAATGGGAAGTACAAACATACGATAAAGTCTTAATTTGATTTCAGTGAGGTAGAAATTATAAGAAATAAAGCCGCAAATCTGAGCAGCTTTGGCCGTTATTCTATCGGCATGAGGCGAAAGATCTAATTTATTGGTGGAGGAACATTCACTCATAGGGCAACCTTCAAAGATAAGAGTTGCGGCAGCCTTACAGGCCCAAAACTCATGTAGCGACACTAAGTAGGTGAGAACTCCATTAGCCATGTGGAGCTCCAGGCCGAAAGAGCGTCTAAGTCTGAGTGAATTTGTTCTAGGCACCGTTCGGTCGTAGAGTTAGAGAAGGAATACACGCATTTGAGGTCATCAGCATAAATAAAAGATTGAGAATGTTTAACTATCGATGAAATATCATTTATATACAGTAAGAACAACAAAGGACCTAATACGGTACCTTGAAGGAAACCACTAACAATAGGGGTCGCACTTGAGTATGATGAACCTACTAAAATTTTTTTTTCGATCATTTAGGTATGATCTAATAAAGTCAGTAAGGGGACTACGGAATCCTATAGCTTCTAGTTTAGCTAGAAGTCGTTTATGAGGCACTTTATCGAATGCCTTACTAAGATCAAAAAAGATAACCACTACAGATAGATGATCATTACGAAGAGAGGTTAGTAGATTTAGAAAAGACATGTGGCAGGTTTCACAAGAGCGGTCCGGTAAGAAGCCGTGTTGGGTAAAGTTGATAATTTGATTGCTTATGCAAAAATCGGTGATTTGTTTTGCAATAAGTTTTTCGAAGAGTTTAGCAAGAGAGGGCGTTTTATGAACACCGCGATAGTTATGAATGTCCGAGCGGGAACCAGATTTAAAAACTGGTATTATAATAGAAGTTTTCCAACAATCGGGGAAGAAACCATTTTCGAGAAATACTGAGAATAACTTGCTTAGTAAAGGTGGAAAATCCCTTAACTGTTTAATAAGTGAGTTTGGAATGTTATCAGTTCCAACTGAATGTGAATTTTTTAGGTAAGCTATTTCTTTTTGAATACATGAAGGCGAGAAATTAATGGTTGTTAAAAGCGAATTTGAAAGCAGAGGAATTGTGGGAGTGGGGCTAGATTCAGTGGTAAAGTGGTTGGCAAAAAACGAATTTAACAATTCAGCTTTGCCCAAATCGTCTGTAACACATTTTTTGTTACAGTCGAGTAAGGGCGGAGTTACATTCAGACGCTTAGCCTTCATTGACTTTCAAAAGGCCTCAGATACTGTGCCGCACGAGAGACTGCTGTACAAGCTAGAAAGAATTGGAATCAGAGGTAACCTCCTCAAGTGGATCGAAAACTTCCTCGTGGGTCGGCACCAGGTTGTGTGCATCGGCCAAGAGAGGTCAAGTTCTGCTGCGGTCGAGAGTGGGGTTCCTCAGGGTTCAGTACTAGGGCCAATACTGTTTTTAATATACGTGAACAATTGTGTTAGGAATCTCGACTGTGAAGCAGCAATGTTTGCTGACGACATTAAAATCTGGAATGTAATCCAGAGCCCTGCTGACGAAGATAAATTGCAGATCAACCGAACTCGGTTGGAGGAGTGGTCGAATCATTGGCTAATGCGGTTCAACGTCGATAAGTGTACAATACTTCGCTTAGGCAACCCATCTGGATCTGCCGAAAGTAGAAATTACTTTCTCAACGGTGAAGCCTTAAAAGACGTGGAAACCCAAAAGGACCTTGGTGTGCTGACGACCACCACCTTAAAACCATCGTCTCACTGCTCGAAAGTGGCGAAGAGCGCAATTGCGGTGTTGCACGCCATCAGACGAGTTTTTTGGATTTCGATGAAGATCTCTTCGCTAAGACTTTTGGAACATTCATAAGGCCGCATTTGAAATATGCTATGCAAACCTGGAAACCCTGGACAGTTCAAGATCAGAACTGCCTCGAAAGAGTACAGAGGGAAGCCACCAAAATGGTTAGAAGTCAAAGCTCCTTGCCATATCCAACCCGCTTAATGAATCTAAATATGTTCCCTTTGAGTTATAGGCAAATGTGTGGTGATCTCCTGCAGACATTCCGCATTGTGAAGTGATTGGATTGTTGCCTGGAATTCTCGGACTTCTTTGAATTTGTCGCCACGACCCATCTCCGAGGTCACCCATTGAAACTGCGTGTCCAGAAGGCGGGACTGGATGTGCGCAAGTTCTCCTTTTCTATCAGAGTGGTTAAACCATGGAATGCCCTCCCCGAAGACGTTGTGATGTTGCCATCGCTAAAAGCTATAAAAGGATCCTTGACAGTTTTATTTTTCCAAAACGAGCCTGAGCGATGAGGAATTTATCTTAACCCTCGAGAGTCGTGCACCACTTGTCATATTTTATGACCGCCTTTTGTACCTTTGCACCCCACACGGTTTCTCTGTATACCGCACTTAATTTTACGTTACAAATAGGGTACTCAAAGGCCCATGCCTATTTCCCTCAATAAATTGAATTGAAAAACCTCGATGTAGACCGTTACATCGTCATGAGAAATCGTCAGTTTTCATATCATATTTAGAAATGATGTCGAGGTCTCCATCGAGGACCCGAAATTCCCGTTAGTCGGTGTAGCTTGGATAATTAACACTAGAATATTATGAAGTTTGAGGCACTGATTAACGATATCACCAGTTGTAAATACACCTCAGATTTGTGTATTATAGGAAGTCCGTAGATAATTGTGACTCTGAGGATTGTTTGCTTCGTGGATTTGTAAATATCTCCTGAAATTTATTTTTTGCCTGTAGGACGGTGCAGGCCATAACTAATGGATGAAATCGGTGCTTTGGAAGGGTACATTGCGAGTATTTTACAGGGAAATATATCTTCAAACAATAATAGCATCTTCTCGTGATAGTCTGCGTCATATTTTCGCCACTTGCAAATTTTCCCAGCGCCTATCTTGAAGCAACATTTTCCGGTCATCATTAAAACGTATTTAGTGGAATGAAGGAATCCCAAGCAATATAAACCGAAGTCAAATAGGTCCTTAGGAAAAGTAAATTTAGGAGCCCACTGTAAATCTGATAGGAAAAATCTGGAAGGGCAAGAATGATTATGTGCAGAGGACGTGTTGGAGTGCTGAAAGTAAGAGGTTAACCTCAAGGAAATGCATCGTTGATCTATTATGTATGATTTCCATCAATTTGAAAAAGGTGCATGATAAACTGGCCTAATAATATTTTTTTACACTAGTTCCAGTCCTACGCTTGTATAGCATGGAGGTAATCGCTGCCTTCTATACGGATAGGGATATCAGTGGGGCGATCGAAGCCAAGAAAATGACCCTGGTGTTTAAATGGGTAAGCGCGGATAAGTCACTTTTTTGATCTTCGTGCTTGTGTGGCGTGTGCTGTGTCTCGTCCACTCCTCACTTTTCTTTTGCAGTCCGAGTCTGCGAGGACGGTGTGTCCCCACCCCCCAGTGGCAGCCTTCAACTTCACCAATCCGGACCAGCGGAATGCGAAGGATCGTAGTGACTGGCCAAAGTTTCAGTCCATCCCTTGGTGGTTACATTCAACTCCGCCTTCCCCTCTAAAGCGGACGCGCTTCCATTTTTATTGCCCTTTTGGGACCAAGATTTCGTCCCAGTTAATAGGTCCATCTATTTTCTTAAGACTCCTTGGTGTTCTCTGTGTGATTTAACAGTATGTCCGGCCAGAAGTATGAAGAGCCTGAGTTATGCCAGGGCGAAGACGAATTAAAAGATGTCGCTGTAGAGCATCCGACTGATGAGGCAACCGGCGTTTTCCAGACAGCAGGCGACCTCAAGTTTACGGCTGTTGCACTGGTGGCAGCACCCACGTCGAACCCATTGCCATCGTGCCACGACTCCCACGCAAACCCACCTTCTTCACTCCCTTTGACGGCTGCAAGGATTTTGGCTACTAAATCAACTGGCTGAAGTTCCACCTAAACGACGGGCTGCCGGCTCTGCACAGTCTCCTCGCCGCAGGAACTGGAGGCAACGACGTGGTCGTCAGACTCACCCTCCATCTTGCCCAGGTGTACATGTGATCACCTCAGCTGAGGGACAAGAGCCTGGTAAGTACACATTCCTATCTGATATGCTTATTGCAAACATAGGTTACATGCCGTACTACCCTGCTATATATTGAACCATAGGAAATACTAAGTCGCCACGCTTCGTTGATTCAGGAGCAGGCTGCTCTCTTATTAGACAGGAAATTTTCATTAGCTAGACTTAGTTAAATTGATCTCTTAAAAAGGTAGAAACGTTTTATGCATATGAACTGTACAACTGCAAGAAAGTTCAAATGCTACCAGCCAGTCATTATATTTTGTTTGATAATAGGACATTGGTAATTGGCTGATCTGGATCAGAAAATAATTTATGAACGATATATCTCTGCAAGCTTATTGAGGATATATACCCTAAAATGTTAGTTATTTTGCTCAATTAATCGCTACTGTCAGGATAATTGCAGAAATAATTTTGGAGTCCACTGAGTCTAGTCGTGGATATGAAGAACATAAAATAGAACGTCTGTATACTGCAGACATTAATGGGTTAATGAAGGCATGTTGCTATTTATTGATGAAATTATTTTTAGCATTAGAAAGGTTAGCTCATGGCTATGATATGAAAAGAAAAATGGGAATTTTTGATCATCGGACGTTTATGCATTTATGTCAATATTTGTTACTGAAATTATTTTTAGTGTCCGCTAGGTCAACTGATGACTGTGATCGGATAAGGAAGGTCAGTCGTGAAAAAGATGACTGAGCTAAGAAATGTAGCTTTTGAGTTTGACCCAGATATTATGTACATCACAGAATCTTGGGCTCATGCTCTAATTTCAGACTCGACGCTTGCTTTAGGTAATTGTAGTTGAAAAACGTGGCAGTGGTTGTCTTCTTTGCGTTAGATTGTCTCTTGAATATTCCCCTTACGATCTTAGCATTTCTTCGTTTTCCGGAAATACTCCTTCCATTTCAGTTATCCTCGCACACAAGAAAAAAGCCATAATTGGCTGTGTCTATAATCATCCTTGTTATTCCGGCAATGAATGTCAGCTCTGTGAACTCTTTGAAAAAGTTACAGAAGCTCCGTTTGATGTCCAAATAATCGTAGGAGATTTTAATTTGCCAGAAATCGACTGGCATGCAAATACTTCTCCGCCAAAATTTGAGAACTCGTTGAACACGATTTATTTTTCAAACATGTTTCAATTAGTCAGCTCAGTGATCAGTAAAGACAGTATTTTCGATTTAATTTTTACCAATTGCGTTCATCCTTTGCTTATGCATTTCCATCAAAACATTTTTACAAGTGATCAAGCATTAATTCATTGTTGTTTTCCAGTCTTCTCCTCTGTTAAGCCAGAAACAACACCTACCTATTTTGATTTTGCCCATGTGAACAAATAATTGTTAAACAATTTTACAAGCGCTATAGATTGGCCAAGCTTTTTTTTTCAAATAAGGATCTAAGTTTTCTCCATGATACATTGCAAGGCCTAACAGAAGTCCTCCTCAATTTCATTCCACAAAAGACCATTATCTCGAATACTGCTTTCTTCCACGGTACCCCACTTTCTTCAAAATTGGCTTAAAAAATTACGAAAGCAGCCTAAGGATCCGTCCATAAGTTCGTTATTGATCTATTTAAGGATCGTACAAATATTTGAATTAGCTTCACAAATGAGGATCGCGCGAGATAGGCGTAGGGAGTCTCTAGCAATTAGCGACGAGAATACTTTCAGATCTGTTGCTCATGTGTTCCACCTCCGTTCTTCCGCTAAATCTCACAGTCATTCCGCCCTACTTGATTGAAATAATAATTTCATTACAGAGGATTTTGACAAAGCATAATTGATAAATTCCGCCTTTGCCAAGCATTTTACCCTTGAAACCAATGCCATCCTTTCGATCCCCCTGACATCTCATGCGTTGCTCATTAACATTGCCTTCGTTCGTACAAATATTCAGAAACAGATAAGCCAACTAAATCAATCCCACCCACTTGGAATCGACAACATCACAAATTCCGTTATCAAACAGCTAAGGGATTTTCCTCTTTGCTGAGGAAAGTGTTCTCAGATTTTCTCGAGAATAGTTTTCTTTCCTGATTATTGGAAAACAATTATTATTATTCCAGTCTTTAAATCTGGCCTACGTTCGGATGTTCACAATTATCGCAGTGTTCATAAAATACCTTATCTTGCTATGCTCTTTGAAAAACTAATTGCCGTACAAATTACAGATTTTTGCATAACCAATCAACTTCTTAGCTCTTCCCAACATGGCTTCCTTCCCGATTGCTCTTCTGAAACATGTCACCTGTCTTTTCTAAATCTATTTATATCTCTTCGTAAAAATCATCTTTCTGTGGTCGTTATCTATTTTGATATTAGCAAGGCCTTCGATAAATTGCCTCATAAGAGATTGATAGTTAAGTTAGAAGCTTTAGAACTTCGTTGTCCCCTTACCGATTTCATTCCGTCATGTCTAAATTTTCGTAAACAAAATGCCTTAGTGGGGTCATCTTTTTCAGCTAAGACCCGCATTGTAAGCGATGTCCTTCAAGGCACCTTGCTCGGTCCTCTTTTGTTTTTGCTTTACATTAATGATATTTCATCTGCAGATAAACGCTCTGAGTCGTTTTTTTATGCGGACCATCTTAAATGCGAAAATTCCTTCTATAAATCTTGAGCCCAAAGATGCTTAGAAGAAATCCATGCAGACTTGCCTGCACGTTCCGCGTGGAGCTCAACGTGGCAAATGGAATTATCACCTAAGTGTCGTTACATGTGCTTCGGGCTTGACAGACTACCACAACCAGTTATTTTTCCAGGCATCACTATGACTGAATGTTCCACCATCAAGGATTTAGGTATACACTATACCAATTATTTAGATCGCTCGCCTCATTTCAAAAGAATTACGGCCAAAGCTGCCCGGATTTGTGGCTTTATCTCTTATAATTTATATCTCCCTGACATTAAATTAAGACTTTATCAAATGTTTTTTCCTTCCCATTCTTGAACATTGCTGCTCATTCTTTAGTTAAATGACCAAGTGAAGCCGTTCCAAAATGGAAAAAGTCCAAAGCAATTTTGCTCGGAAACTCTTACCTCCGACACTTTCAACTACCTCGTACTAGAATTGGTGCCAGCTGACTAACCTTAATTTCCATGGATTCGGAGACAGGGGGTTGGTTTCTGCCTCCTTTATGGCCTTAATAATAGTTCATATATTCCCCGAATTCCAGCCATAACCAACGTTAATCGTCCCTACAACCTACATAATTATTCACTGATTATACCACCTCCTATATTCTCCACACATATACGCTCTCTGTTCTTTGCTTCCAGGTATTGCTTTCTTTGGAATAACCTGCTAATCGATATAAGGTTATCAAATAACCTGTCTACTTATAAGCGAAGTCTACAAATTTATCTTAATACTGATTCAATTAACCTTTTATTTTCCTCTTCCTTCCCGAGCAGCTTTCTCCATGACCCTGAGAAAGGACCATCGGGAATTTAGAAAGCCATCTGCAAATTATATCTTCCATGCATGTTTTTCCCACGAACTATGATATCTTCATAACCCATGCCTCCGTAAAGTGATCACCAAAACTTATGCCATATTGCGCGCTCGTTTTAAAGCAACTCAGTTTCGAATGCTGAAAACAGTTATCTGAATTACAATCTGAATGCTGAGCTGCGCAGGCCTAAGATTAATTACCGATGATCATGCCCACTAGCACCCCTGAGTGCATTATGATGATTTCTTCTTAGTCAATTATCGGATCTTTCATTATCCTTTCGTACTACGCTTAAAAGCAACGGACCATGCTGCTTCATATACCCTCGTGAAGCATTGTCGCGGTGTCGACCCTACTCGGACTGTTGACGATCGTTTCGGGCTCCTCTGTTAGTGGTCTGATAAATCAGCAATAAGAGTATCGTGGTTGCTTCTCTGGCAATTCTACCATAACCTTCACGATCCTTACAGTCCTTTCCTCGTTCGACCCTACGCGTACGGATGATGCCTGCGAAGGTTTCCGCTGTCTAAGATCCTTGACGGTTACACTTATAGACAGTTGCTAAGCATTGGGATCACACTTTTGGTGCTGAAAAGAAGCCTCTTTCGTTACATGATTTCTCCTACGATGAGGAGAGTTTTGAACGCTCATAAGCTCTCATCAGCATGTCGGTCCTACCAAACGCGGATGTGTTTCACCCAGGAGCGATAGCTTTTTCTCCTTGAAATCCCACAAACTCCATTCAAGATATGTCTCTTCCATTAAAATGCCCAAGGAGTTTTTTCACTGTCTGCTCTTTTATCTATTTTTTTGACCACACAGTTTTGTGTCAATTGTCCTTGCCAAAAGCTGCCCTTCTATTCAAACTTAACTGAACACGATTTCATACTCGTTTAATTGATTTTTATCCCATGAAAGTGCCCTTCCAGGTACCCAAATAAAACATCTATCAATCTATTGTATGCCATCACATTTTGGCAAAGATTCGGTAAATCGTCTTTGAATGCCTTCTAATTTCTTTCGGCCATCTTAAGGCATTATGGCAAAGAAAATTGAGCAGTAATCCAGGAGAGCTAATAAACAAGCATAGGCAAGCGGCTTCGGGAAGCAAAGAAAAGAGAGCATTTAAAAGTGGAGGAGCTAGGAGGAGGTATAATCAGTGATAAATTGTGAAGATTGTACGGACGACTAACGGAGTTAAGGGCTGAAACATGGCGAAAATTTGAGCTATTATTAAGGTGGAAAAGGAGATTGAGACCAACTTCCAGTCTCACAACCCATATCAATTTTAGGTTAGTTAGCTGGCACCTATTTGAGTAGGAAGTAGTTAAAAGTGTCCAAGGTAAGCGTTTCCGAGCAAAATGTCTTTGGACCTTTACAATTTTAGAACGGCTAGACTCGTTCACTAAACCAAAGAATGGGCAACAATATTCAAGAATGGGAAGCACAACCACTCGATAAAGTCTTAATTTAATTTCAGAAAAGTAAAAATTATAAGAAATAAAGCCACAAATCTGTACGCATTTTACCGTAATTCCATCGGCAGGGGGGCAACAGATCTAAATTAGTTGTGTAGCTTAATCCCAAGTCCTTGATGACAGAACATTCAGTCATAGTGTTGCCTTGAAAAATAACTGGAGTAGGAGCCTTTCAAGCCCAAAACACATGTACCGACATTAATAAGATGAGAATTCCATTTGCCACTTTGAACCCCACGCGGAAAGACCATGCAAGTCTGCATGAATTTCGTCTAAGCACCGTCTGGCTGTAGATTTAGTGAAGGCATATACGCATTTAACGCTAAAAGCAAGGCAGCGCGAATTGAACTCGTTTATTCGTGGCCATTAACGCTTGCATTCTGATTGGTTGCCTGTTGCGTTGTGCGTAGGTCTCTAAGGGCGCAAAAAACAACGTGCACTTTCATCGTTTAATCGATTGGACGTGCAATTGCCTTTGCTCGCGCAGCCATGGGCCTCACTTCCTGTTGTGACATGCTGCTGAGCGGACGCTAGTGTTGACTGACATTGCGTTTCTTGTGCTACCCTATTGATAACTGATTTTACTTTCGTTTTTCAGTATGTTTAGAGGCGTATCCAATGTAACATTTAGACGTCGTATACAGCATAACTTTCTTGAAGCTTGAAGACGTATGAACTTAACTTTGAGAGAAAGGTACCCGTCGGAGTCTTCATCTTCGTCTTCGTCATCTGACAGTTTGTCGTCTGATAGGGAGACTTCATCCTCAAACGAGGAGTCTATTGACTCTTCAACGTCGTCATCGTCAGTGTCACAGACGCCTGGTGATGAGACGCCGTCAACGTCAACGTGTACTCCGGTAGAAGGCGTGACAACTTTACGGGATGGAATGCGAAAGTGAGCAGTTCGTTTACAATCGACTCACATTCATCTGAAAGCCTTCTGAAGCTGATCAAGCCATACTTAACAACGGACTTGCCCCCTGACGCACGAACACTGTTGGGAGATGCAGTCAGGACTCCACCCGCAAAGGCAATTGGAAGCGGTGGTTACGATCATTTGGGACTTGTAAGGCAGCTGATTGATAAGTTAAGTAACCGTTAAATGTGGTCTGTAGATGCTGAAATATTAATATGTCTTGTAAATAGATGGCTTACCTATTCATCGCAAGACTAAAAGAGAGTTTTGGACTATTTTAGGAAGGATAATGGAAACTTTTTAAGTGGGGTATTTGTAATAGGTATTTATTGCAGTTGAAGGAAAGCCTTCTGATGTTCAGGCATTCTGCAAACCACTAGAAAAGGAGTTGTTATGTTAAGGCAGATCTGGTTTGCATGTTGAGGCAATCAACAAAGCCCTGCAGTTCAGAGTATCGGTCATCATATATGACGCACCGGCTAGAGCTGTTATAAAGCAAATTAAGAATGTTAATGCTTAATTTGGTTGTGAAATATATTTCGTTAAGGGTGGGTACGTAGACAAGGTTGTCTACGACAGCGTGTCCGAGCGTAGTAGAGCTGATGAGAATTTCTCGGCAGTCGCAGACGACTGTCACAGAATAGGCAGGTCTCCGTTCCGAGAATGTAACATTGGTTTGATCTCTGCTTTCCAACTAGACTCGTTGTATTTAGTTTATTTGGGAGTAACGAAAAGACTATTGAACCTCTGGCTACGAGGCCCTAAGGATTCTCAGTTTAGGTGGTCAGTTGCAGCCGTTTCTATCATTAATTTTAGGTAACGTTCCCTAAATAAATGCAAATCACGACCGTTTTCACAACGTGCTAGGTCAGTAAGTGAAATAGATACTTGGAAAGGTACATAATTTCGTCAGATTTGTTATATACCCGTGTAAAATAACTGAATGCTGTTCTACCACGGAGGTATTGGAAGCACTTCCTCTTACTGTTTACGACAGTAAGAGGTCTAGTTCGCTCACGGTCGTGCATACAATGGGTGCCATACTGCAAGCATTTATTTAAAATGTTTTTTTAAATGTGATAGTTTGTATACGGTAAGAGTTAAAGGGTGTACAATGTTCAAAGCATTGTTCACCTTGTGGACGTTGTTGAAAGACATGGTCCACTTGACAGATTTTCAGCTTTTACATTTGAAAGTGAACGCTTAGAAAGCCATCCCATCTTCTTCAGCAAATTCTTCGTAGATTAGGTGAACTAAAAGGTCAGGCACCCAATGTAATCAATTAATCGGAGTGAACCTTTAAAAGACAGCACGTAAACGGTTCGAGACCACCCATGGGTGGATCGTTTACACAGTTTGAGTATAATGAGAAAAATAGGTTTCTGCTAGGCACGCTGCCGGATGAGGAGTTGATTTCTAGAAAAGATAGGCTTGTATGCGTTAAGAACATTGTTCGTTATCCTAATGGGGATGTGGGCCTTGTTTTTATAGATTATGTGAATTGTGTAGACTTCTTTGACTAACCAATATAATTGTCTATCACTTAGGTTTTTAAGGCCCAAATAGGAAGTGTACTGCACAGCTGCCCGTTGCCGCCAAGGGTACGTAAGTACGTCTGCTTTCCCCTGGAGGAGGAATTCGTGTTAATTGAAATTATTGACCATTTAGAGTGTGCGCGCCTACGGTGACTCCGCATATGATGTTGACACTGTCCAACAACGATAATCTTTTCTCGAATGTTCATCCACTTGTTTGCATTCGAAAAGGTTAAGTTTTATCACCGACTCTCCTTCTTCTCTTCGGTCACTGTTCACAACTCCTACCACAAAATAGTCAATTAGCCTATTATTCGTGAAAAGTGAAAGTGACAGTGAAAGTAGACATAAGTTGGCCTGCATTTATACCTAATTTTGCTGTTTGGTTGTAGACTATTATGTTGGATAGCCAACCACAACACGATAATGACCGACCACGTGGTGTTATTAAACCGGTCTTCATCCTCGGTAAGATAACCAAATGCATGATATTATTCTATTTTAGTCATCTGACACTGACGGTGATTCAAACGTTCCGCTGCCCAGAGGTGCGTCACCTCTATACAACCTTAAGCGTTATTTTCTCTAACATGCCCACTTTAGCTGAGACCGCAACACTAGTACCCCCGCCAGAAACGCCATCGGCATGGCGGGCGACGTGGGCAGCCGGCAGCGAAGAAATTTAAATAACAAATACGGTGGATAATGCAGACCATGCAGCATATGCTGCAACAGCATGCGACACAGGATGCAAGGTTGGAATACCTAACTTTCGTGGTCGACCGCTGAACACTGTAGCGGCACCTGCTGCCTCAACCGATGGCCCAATTATAAGCCAAATCATGTTAAAAGTGGATTACGACAACATCCGATGATATCTCCAACCCCACGCACGTGAGAAGTGGAGTTATTCAGGGAAGCGTACTCGGCCCGCTTCTATTTTGCCTTTTTGTGAACGATGTTCCTGATTGTTTTCAGTATGGTAGGCCCTTTATGTATGCTGATGATTTAAAAGTTGCCTATCGATATAAACCGGCTGATCGCCAAATCTTGCTTGAGCTCTTAAAAAGGATCTTCAAGCCTTCGTTCAGTGGTGTCGCATATGGCACCCTTCGCTTTCTTGGAACAAGTGATTCGTTATGGTTAGTGGTGACAACCATCAGCCCCATGGAAGGATAGACGGTCATGACCTAAATGTGCCCAGGGTTATAAAGAATCTGAGCATATCATATTCTAGTAGTCTTAATCTGTCAGAGCACTGCGACCTGATTGTCTCGAAAGCACGCCAAACCACTTGGTTTCTTCTCAGAAATTTTATAACTGTCAATATTAGGACCAGCCTTTATAAAATGTATGTCAGACCTAGTCTGGAATACTGCTCGTTTCTATTTAGCCTTCTAACGCGAGTGAACGGAGGAAGATAGAATCAGTCCAGAACTTCTTTAATAAAAGAGTTTTCACTTCAGAGCACAGAAACCTGTCCTACCAACAATGCTGTGAGCTTACAAGCCTCGAACCGTTGTGGCTTCGTAGATTACATAAGTGACTATTTTTTTACTGTTTAAACTTTTAAACAGTTTTACCTTTAACCCCCTTACATCCCTGAGGCAGCTCGTCAACTCTCGGTGCACCAGTCATCAAGATGTATGTTTATTTCTTCATTTGGCACGCACCGTTAGATACCGTCAGTTTTTTTCGGTAAACGCTATAGCAATCTGAAATAAACTACCCAGAAGTAATAAAATTCAGCAAAACTATTTCCTTTGTTTACGAGAGCTGTCACTAGGTTTCTACATTCAGGACACTTTCCAAAAATTTTGGGTGCTGATTCTCTGGAAGCTCTCTTCCGTTCTGACGGCGTACACGGACTCTGAATCTGGTGCCGGACTTCAGGCTGAAGGCAATGTTGCTGGCTCTGCAGTCCGTAATCAGATTATTCCTCAGTCGACAGCGAGCAGCCTTTCACCGACATACCTGCTGCTAGTACTGAATAACTGATCCACAGCAATGAAAGGAGAAGTACTGCACCGTGCACTTGTGTCAATACTTCCCTGTCCTGAACTTTAATCCGTTCAACAAGCTGCAGTTTTTTCTCCTGAAAACACTATAAAGAACGATCAGGAGTTTTATTCACTGTCAGCTCGACCCCCCACTGTATATCCCTTTTGACCTTGCCTGTAAACTGGTAATAAATAAATAAATAAGTAACTTCCGTTAGGGTATGGTAAATTATTTCGTAATCTGTAAAAAATCTGCGCAGATTGCCTATTTATGCTCCCTTGGTGGAGAAAATACATTAGCGTTTGCAGGGCGTATTTTCACTACCCTTTTAAATGAGGAGGTCACACAATTTCTCACTTTCTATGGTATAAAGCCCGGTAACAGGGCATTTTACGGATCCCCTTTATACCAGGTGGTGTTTGGTAAGACATACCACTGCAAAACCTAACAAGTTATAATGTAGAAGTTTTCCAGCGTTGGAATACTGACAAGCATAAGCTTTAAGTTACTTTAAGTCACTTTATTTAGGGAAGTAGGCTTTCGATTTTGAGCTGTCTATTCACATGCAAAAATGTGAATAGAATAAACGTTAAAAGTAATAAATATGACAAATAAAAATGTAGAGTCATCGATGTGTGTTGGCCAAGCGGAAGCTGCCGCTGCTGGCACAATCTTCATTATGTGTACAATTATTTCTCAGCAAATGATTATCTAGTTTGCATTTAAATGTGTCAAAAGTTTCTGAAAGGACCATCTCGTCAGGGAGTCCGTTACATGCTCCAACGACCCTCTGCGAAACGGTGTTCCGATGGACATCCGTGTAGACCAACTTCTTCTGCAGTTTAAAGGGATGACCCCACAGATGTTCCGTCCCAGCCAATTTGAATAAGTCAGCAAATTCTAGGGCGCACTCGCGGCCTCTGACAATCCGGTAGGTTTGGATGAGGTCACCGTGCAGTTGCCTATAACTGAGAGGAAACAAATCAAGTTCAGATGACTAAGATTATTGACCATCTTCGTAGCTCTCACCTGCACTCGTTCCAACTGTAGATAATCCTTCTTAAACCACAGACGCCAGGCCTGGACGGCATATTCCAAGTGAGATCGAAGAAATGCCCCATAGATTTTTCGGAAGAGTTCCTTATCAATCTGCACAAATCAACGTCAAAGCGCAAATAAGACCTGTGTCGCGAATTTGGCTGCCTTTAAACACTGTGAAGATGGTTTGAGTGAGGAGTTTATTAGAACACCGAGGTTCTTCTATTCCTCGACGATTGAAAGGGGCTACCCATTGAGAATGTATTGGTAGGAATCATCCTTCTCACTGGTCCTTCTGGTACGCAGTCTTAGGACGACACACTTCCCAACGTTAAAATATAAGAGCCAACGAGCAGGCCAGCTGCTAAGACGGTTGAGATCCTCTTGAACTGCGTGCCTATTGGAATGAAATCTGATAATCCCTCAACAATTTTCCATCATCTGCAAACATGACGGCGCTGCAAGCCAGGTCGTCAACGCAGTCTTTTATGTACACTTAGCAGAGTAACGGCCCTAAGACGGAGCCTTGATGAACACCACTTAGAACCGGAGTAGGTGTTGTCTTCTAGGTCTCAATGCACACTGTTTGCAATCTTCCTGTAAGAAAATCTGGGATGCATGTCAGCAGCATTCCTCTTATGCCAATTTCAGATAATTATTAGATGAGACGTTTGTGTGAGCACTAGCAAACGCCTTCTTGAAATCAGTGTAGATGACGTCAATTCTACCATCTTCGTCCAATGCGTGAGTCCACTGCTCTGTGGAGAGCAATAAACTGGAAAGACAAGAGCGATTCTGTCTGAAGCCATGCTGATTCTCTGAGAGTAATCGGTTTCCTCAATGAACTTCATGGTCACCTTCTTAATTATTGATTCCATTATTTTACAGCAAATGGAGGTTAGGCTGACAGTCCGATAATTGTTGACATTAGATCAAGCCCCACTCTTGTATATGGGGTGTATATTTGCTGCCTTTCATTCGGATGGCAATTTTCCTTATTCAAATGACGAATTAAATATATGCGCTAGTGGTTTGGAGAGTTCGCCGCCCAGTTATTTCAAGAACATTGCCAGTATATCGTCCGGACCAGATGACTTCGCTTCTTTCAGATTTCGCAGTTCTCATTTCACTAGAGGTTCCGTGAATAGTATATATTCAAGTCCTGGACCAGCCTCGATAACATCACTGCTGACGTGGTCAAGCTAAAGTTCAGGTTCTCCAGTGAATGCCAAGAAAAATAACCGACCCATATGCTCGGCTTTCTCGCAATTTTCAACGACTTCCCCACCATTCGACTGGGTCCTTGTTTTTCAATCGACTATTGATAGATTGGAATAAAAGTTTAGGCTTATTTTCCGCCTGCTGGATAATTCTTGATTCATAGTTCTTCCTTGCCTGGCGGACCATTCTTTGACAGCTTTCGTGGTTGACGAAATTCCTCCAGATGTTCTGCTGACCCTGTTTCCCTGAATACCTTACATTTTTTTCATTCTTTCGCCTCATGCCGATAGAATTACGGCCAAAGCTGCTCAGCTTTGCGACTTTATTTATTATAATTTCTACCTTCCTGAAATTAAATTAAGACTTCCCATTCTTGAATTTTGCTATCCTTTCTTCGGTTTAATGAACGAATCTAGCCGTTCAAAAATTGAAAATGTCCACAGACATTTCACAAAAAAACTCCTATTTCCGACTCTTTCAACTACTTCCTACTCAACAAGATGCCAGCTAATGAAGCTAACATTTCTTTGGGTCAGGAGACTTGAAGCAGGCTTTTGCTCCTTTCCGACTGAATAATAGTTCAACTCTCCTCAAGCTATCTGTCATTACCCCCGTTAGTCTTCCTTATAACCTAAGAAATTCTGCACTAATTATACCTCCCCCTGCATCCTCCACGTGTAAACGCGTTCTCTTCTTTGCTTTTAGGTATAGTTTTCTTTGGAATAACTTGCTAATTGAAATTAGGTCGTCAACAAGTCTATCTGCATTCAAGCGAAGACTTCACATTAATCTTAACACTGATTCTATTACCCTTTTATTTTCCTCATCTTTTCCCAGTAGCTTTCCCCATGACTCGGAGAAAGGACCATCGGGAATTTAAGTGACACTCTCGAAACTATATTTTCGCTACCTCGAGTTGCCCATGAACTATGATGTCTCCTAATATCACCAGTCATCCAAACGATGACGTCATTCGGACGTACACATTCGGTTGTCCACAATCTAAAATGCTACCGTTTCTTTGGATACTAACCATCATCAGAATTCAATTCTGGATCCTAAGATGCTGAGGACTGAAGTTCATTGATGCATTTTCCTGAGATTTTGTTTCATACACCTAAGTAATCAAGAACGAATCACCTCGACGTTTCATTATCTCATTCTGAAATGCTACTACCGTATTTCCCTACTCTACCACCTGACCATTTTTTCCTAAGCAGTTTTTTCTCCTACCTTCAATTCAAAAATGAAGGCTTATTGAATTCTGCCTCCATTTTTGTAGTAGGAGTATGTTTTCCCTGCCTATTTTTTCTAGTTTACCATTAATTTTAAAACATCGCTAACTGTTGACATAGCAGAACAAGTTATGTATTTGTACATTTTATCTGCACACATTGTCATAACTTTATTTCGGTACTAATGTTTGCTTAGACAGTGCCAAATATAAATTCTAAATTCTAAATGTCTGTTTAATTCTCGTGTTAACCAGGCAGGGTAACTAGTCGTATTTATGAACCTTCACTGGACAAAAGCGTTCAATCAGACCGAGTGAAATCGTCTTAAACGATCGCCAGTCATCCTCCGGATTCTTTTTTAGCAAACAATCCCATTTTATGGAAATCAGTACTTTCTTCATCGCGTTAAAATCGGCCTTCCATATATTTCGCTTGCCTTGCGTCCTGTTCTGGCGCTGGGAATAAAGGGATTAATCCCATAGCATCGTACTATGGTCACTCTTTCCGAGGGGTGCCAAAGAATACACTTCATCAATGTTAGAGAAGTCATTCGTAAATATTAGGTCCACGCAATTGGCTTTCTGATTCTCTCTAAATCTCGTTGGTATGTTAACCTTTTGCACCAGAAGTTGGTCAAGAATGAGATCCATTAGCTAGCCACCGAAGGAAGTTGGCGCACCGTCAACTTTCAAATTTACCCAGTCTATTGTAGGTGCACTGAAGTCTCCAGCAATAAGCACCTCCTGGTGACTTGCTACTTCCTTGACCAAATGAAGGAGTGACCCATCAGCTGCACTTGGAATGTTTGGAGGTCTATAGATCGTCAAGAATTGTAGGTTTTGTGAACAATTCTTTTTAATCTTTATCCAGAGAAATTCATATTCAAGGAAGATGGTGTGCGCTCGTTCGACTGTCGAGATTCCTGTCCTAACGTATACGGCCACTCCACCTCCTTGTTTTTTTTCTCGGTCTCTTCGAAAGAGCTGGTATCCATCTATCAAAAGCTCGCTTCCTGCGATTTCGGCTTTGAGCCACGTTTCCGTAATGGGAACGACTTCAGGGGTTTGGTCTGAGACTAGTGCATTGAATTCGTCTATTTTCAAAAGGAGACTGCGCATTGGTATACGAAATCTCAATTTAGACAGAGTAACTCATCCATCTACACTTCTGCTCATTTCGTGCGTTTAAATGCTCGAGTCTGTCAGTGTCTATCGAGACAAACTGATGTCCATCCCGCCCACGCTGAGTTCTGTTGAGTGGCCGTCCACCGAGTTCTGGAGTGCAATCCTGTTGTTATACGAACTCTGTACAGTTGGTTACTTCCTATTTAGTGTCCTTCGTCTCGGTGAGGACCCACATTGATGATGTACGGGGTCTGCCACAAGAAAGACCTCTTCATCACTTTTATTTCCCTGTCTTTTATTTGAAGCCATTTTCCCACTGTTCAGTTTTCAGCATCCTCATTTTTCGCCTTTTCGTGGGTTCGTAATCCGGCTGAAAAAACACATCCCTGTGTGAGCTACGGAGAGCCGTTCTCCGTTCTAGGAAGCGTGAAGCTGAACATCATTTTAAAGAATGATTTGAATAGGCCTTGGTGATGATAGTCCATTTGAAACATCCACTTTCCTTTAATGGAATGCTTTGTGCACGGCAACGCATTCGCCATCTTGAAGAATCGAAAAGGAGTATTCTCGGAAAAGACAGAGGTTATGTTCTACCCTCTACTTTGCAATCAGAGAAGTGGACTCGGGAGCCCATTTCATAACGGGATTGCATTTTCGGTTGACATATATGTTTGGTGACTTTGAGTTCTGATTTGCTGATAGAGCATTAGTATCAGCAATAATTATACTCTGGTCGACAATGTTATTTGTGTCAGTATGAGGAACGATTCCTAAAGGTAATGGCGAACCCCTTTTGGAAACTTCGCCAATTTGTCCTGCACTTGCTCCTGTATCACCAACAGAGGAGTCCGCTTGAGCGTCAATCGTAAAGAACGAGTTTTTTTCGGAGTTCGTACCAATTTTTTGTAAAAGCTTCTTGGCCCTTTTCGACTTTGCATTCTTCCTCTTCGGTCCTTCGTATTTGACGAGCTTTTCAACTTGACCCTTTTTTGTATCATCCAACAACGATACCGCATATGTTTGTGTATCCAGAACATTACCGCTTCTGTCTGAGTTGGATGACAGTAGTAAGGTGCATGAGCTGGTTTGATCTCCCTTTCGATGAAAGGAAATGTCTACTGATTTACTGAGCTCTGTAGACGCAATGTCCTTAAGCTCTACATTAGGTATTCTTAAGGAAGCTTTATTTGCATACGTTAATTCTTTGGTTGGAATTATTGTTGTTATGGGTGTTTTTTACTGGTGAGCAATGAACCCTCTATTTTAGAGTGGCCGTTTCTTGTTTCAAGTTACTTATTTCTTTCTCCATCAATAAGAATTTCTGTAAGAGATTTAAACACCCCATGCACTTTTCGACCTCGTAGGTGACATTCATTAGTGTTATCAGGATTTTTGTCCGCTTTGCAGAAGAAGAAGTAGTAACAGAATATCTGTCTTTGCCATCTTTTTCTATTTGTATAGAATTTTGTTTGCCGATTTCCTGGGAGAATATGTCGTAGTCGTTAGGTGCGTCGCCACATGTTTCTGCGAGAAGTGTTTGACTCCCACCCGCCCCACCAATTGTTTTCTCCGCGCAGATGAATCCTGAGCTCCTGTGTTTTCCATACCTCTAAGGATTGCATGCGAATGCATTTAATTTATAAATCTTCTTTAAAATGGGCTAGGGTGCAATAGTATTCAGCAGTCAGACTTATAATAAGCATGTAACAACTCAGCCTTTGTTGTGACTTCTCCTTCCTCGATTGAAAGCCGATTAAAGCAGTACACCGCTGGCGTGAATTTCGGAAACAGGTGAACGTTGAAGCTTTTATTTCTCGTGGGGATAATGTCCTGGACGTTGAAAAATCCTCAGTGACGGAATACTGGGATAGTCACAGAACCGTTAATTCCAAGTAAATAACTCCCAAATTTAGAGACTGGACAATCCACTCAAGAGTTATTTCAAACCAACGTGTCTTCTACACTAAGGTAGAGACTACAATTTCGTAAACTCAAAGGAGCTGAAATTCGAAAGGAATTTCAAACGAAGCACTGCGTGCTTGAGGAAGCTTTCAAGAATGCTTTGAAAAAGCCCACGACTGCCTGCAGAAAAGGATCCTAAAGGTGAAAGGTCAGCAGTAATAATTGGGTGTACTTCTAAATTGCAGTTTATTGTGCTAGCATGTAAAATTTTCAATTACTGATGCAATTACACTTCTTTCTTTTAGAGCTGTTGAATGCTACCGGAACCTCGCGGTCAAGAGCAGCCAGCCACATTTTTGCATAGTATTTTTCAAAATATACTTGATATTATATTGGTCTCCCTTGATATTTTAATTGGTCTCTAATTATATTTCCATCATCCTCTGCAGAGTCAATCTTTGCATTCACATTTTCTTCCCCTCCTTTTAAACTAGCATTGTCAACTCTTGATAACCTTGATACTTTCCTCCGAATTTGCAACCCTGACGATAGTCTCCAGGTTCTGTTGATGATCGAGGCGGGTTCTGATGGTTTCGCCTCTTTGGTGATGGACTATGCAGTCAGCAAGGTCGCATCTCGATGATGATCTCGTGACCTCTACTGTCCCCCCTTATCGTTTCGACCATGTTGTCTACGATGAGTTCGTCCTCTCTCACCTCCACTGGTGTTTATAAACAGTAGCTCTGACTGCTATATTATCTCTTACCCAACAAGGAGCGTTCTGAACCCTCATACGTTGTCAGCAACATCACAATACTATCCCATTGCATTTAGCTATTATTTTTTTCGTAAAGCAGTTTTTTGTCTCCTATTTTTTTAAATTGGTGGCTCGCCGAACTCCGCCTCCGATTTAACCCTAGGTGTTTTTTACTGCTTCTTTTCCAGTTCACCGTATATGCCAAAGTTTGTTGACTTTATTTTTAAAAATGGCAAATCGTTTTGAATTGGATATTTTTTACCATACTACTCATTTCTGCTGTTCATATGGATGCTCACATAGTGCAGCAATTATCCACTTTGTATTTATTTCAAACCACGGTACTAAGTTTGTAATGATGGGGCCCTCTGGGCCTTAAATTTAAAATTTATTTATTTGTTTATTAAACCTACAATTACCTTCCAAACATTGTATTGATGCCCAGGGGCGCGTTTATGAGGAAGCGTACATTGCGCCCGTAAAGCGAAATCCCCAGTACCGAAAAAAAATTTGGAGCGCGAATTTTCGAGCTCGAATCGAGCTGGAAAACGAGGAAAAAATGACCCTCGATTCGCGCTTGAATTACTATTACGAAATGAAAAGATTGAGAGTGTTTAACTGATGACGAAATAATATTAACGTAAAACAAAAACAAAAAGGACCTAACACAGTGCCTTGAAGGACACCGCTTACAACAGATGTACCAGCTGAAAATGGGGACTCCACTAAGACCTCTTGTTTCCTCTTACATTGATGTGACGTAAAGAAATCAATAAGGCGACTATGAAGTCGTAAAGCTTCTAGTTTAACTATAAGTTTCGAATGAGGAACTTTTCCAAAAGCCTTGCTAAGATCAAAATAAATAACGATCGCCGATAGATGATCATTGCGAAGAGAAGTTAGTAGATTTAGAAAAGACATGTGATCGGGTAAAAAGCCCAGTTAAGAAGAGTTAAGAAGTTGATTGGTTATGAAAAAATCTGCAATTTGTACGGCAATTAGTTTTTCAAACTGATTAGCAAGACAAGATGTTTTATGCCCACCGCGATAATTTTGAATATCAGAGCGTAAGTCAGATTTAAATGCTGGAATAATAAGAGAGGTTTTGCAATAATCAGGAAGGAAACCATTTTCGATAAAGATAGAAAATACTTTGCTCAGCAAATGAGGAAAATTTCTTAGATGTTTAATATGGGATTTGGGGATTTTGGGATTTTGGGTTCCAGCTGAGTGGGATTCACTAAGTTGGCTTAAGCCAACTGTGCA